>JAAXYX010000580.1:0-35188 GCA_036851915.1 Ptenothrix huangshanensis | reverse complement strand
CTTCATTTAAACGAAAAATTAACTACATATCAACGTTTATTCAACCTATTGATTCAAAAAATTCGACATTTATTTAACGATAAATTAACTACACGATGTTACATGGGTTCTTCCATATTTTTTAAACAATAGTATCGGGAAAATCTTTTTTCATTCTTGAAAAACCACTTTTCATCATTGAAAAATATTTTTTTGGCAATGTTCTAATTAGCTAAATAAAAAGCCCGTTTTTCCCTGGGTGGGTGCCCTGACTTTTTTTTTGTTTCACAGACATGCGTGCACATATACTTCCTCTAAAAGTGAGCAAAGCTATAATTTGAAAAGCGCCGGTTTGTTAAAAACAAAATTTTATGAAGTGATAAATCATATGAATTGAATGTTATCGTTCGGTGGAGAGTATCGATGCTGATGCCACGATTCGATGGCCACTTGCATCCAGTCAGTAATAGCCATTTTATACCGTTTTATGACGCTGTGTATCGATTTTTATAAATATTGGAATTGGTAAATAGTATTTTTCAACTGCTCCCTGTAGCTTATTAACCCGCAGTCTTAACTTTAAACCGCATAATGTTTAATATCCCACTGCGTGGGTTGGTGAGGATCACCGGATTTTGGCTTCTCAACAAGTACGTCTGTGTCAATATCACAGATTTTCCTTTTCTTGAAGCAACTTTGACTGCAATTAATTTTGAAATCTTTTATGTACCTGACAGGATTAACACTTGAACAATGAGAAGGAAATCATCCCAGTCTTCAACGGCTAAAGTAAAGCAGTACCGA
Organism: Ptenothrix huangshanensis; assembly: GCA_036851915.1. Lineage (NCBI taxonomy): Eukaryota > Metazoa > Arthropoda > Collembola > Symphypleona > Dicyrtomidae > Ptenothrix > Ptenothrix huangshanensis. The sequence goes on along the minus strand of JAAXYX010000580.1, from coordinate 34,405 downwards.
GCTTGTTAGGTTTTTTAAATCTAAAGTGACAATATCCAACTAATTTGCCCGAGCAAACACACGGACATTCTAATTGAATTTACGTCGCCTAAAAATATCCATTCCATAAATAACTATACGTACACTAAAAAAAGTGAGATTGAAAATAAATAAATCCGATTGATAAATAAAATCTTTTTAATGGGTAAAAAAAATATCGTCCCTAAATGCACATTGCAGGAAAGAGTATGACCACAAAAATTATTTTTCATTGAAGAAAACAATATTGTGCGAAGAAAAATAAAATATAAAAGTTAGTGAAAAATAAAATATTTTTCAATGATTACTAAATTACCACCCAATAGTATCTTTATATTTCATTTTCTAACAAACGACTGATCTTGGTCTTGACCATAACCGTAATACATGAACTGGCGGTCTTGGTGAACATTTTGTTTTCAAATCACAATTCTCCTGAAAAGTCAAGTGCCGTACACCCAGAAGTTCTCACCTTCACTTACCACGCTCACCGCTAAGATGTCTCAAAATTCGAGATCCTTACCGGATTCCAGAAAGGACTAATCTAGTTCTCTATTTATTAGACGGTCCAAGGTTTATAAGATACCTAAGTAATTGATTACAGTAGACAATAAAGTTGTTACGCAGATTTGCCGTACCCCTTGAATTCTCACAAATTCATGGCAACTTATTTTTTCTGTGAATTTTCAAAAATCAACAAAGTTTATAGATAAGTACCTACATACATACATACATATTGTTTGTAAGAATCCAGATCAGAAAACTTCATAAATACAAGAGCAGGAAAAAAATTATCTTCCCGGGAGTTTTTGGGATAATAAAAGTATACCGAGTAACAAACTTTTGTCTACCAACCTTGAGCCGACCCCTACCGGGGTTGAAGCTATGGTTAGAATTTTACAGAAAAGTTCTGTTAAATAAATGGAGCAATGGGTAGTATTTTAAAGAAACTTTTTTCCCTATTTTCCGACACGGCAAGGCAACAAAGTTTCTTTCTTGGTCATGTACTTTGTACAATACAAGATCCTGTGAAATAAATAAACCGATTTTTTTTATTTCTGAAAGTGCAGGTTTTTTTCAGTACTTATAGTTAGTGGTTTTTTTTCTTGATTGAGAACCAATATGGTAAACACAAATCTTTTAAGATGTCCAATGTACATACAGTGAAATCTCGTTCTAACGACACCTCAGGTGACAGATTTTTCGGTCGTTATAGGGAGATGACGTTATAGTTTACTACGTTCAGTGTTCAGTTACATAAAAAATTGGCAATAAAGCAATCAGATAAATCACAAGTTACAGTAAATTTGTTTTTTTGGAAATTAATACACGTTTTTTTATGTAATGTAAAGTTTAAAATTATCTCTTCGTTTCATTCTTATTTGTGTACCTGTAGAAGCGATTACCTTAAAAATTAAAGTTTACTCACAGAGACTTTAATTTATTTTACTGCTTTACCGCCTTGCCGGTAACGAAATTATGTACAGATCTATCTGTTATGAAAATAAAAATAACAACGAAAAATGGAAAGTAACACACACTAACAGTCAAGCAAAACAGGAAGAAGCAAACTCCAAATTTATAAAATGTCTTATCACAGATTATCTGTTCTACTAGGGCTTCTTGATGATATACTTGGCTATTATTTAGGAATAAAACAGTCTTTCGTTGAGCATCGAACCACTTTAACAAAGCTGTTTGTGTTTTTGGAAAAACGAACTTTCTGACCTTTTTAAAACCAGTACTGCGGAACAGGGAATCATTAAGAATTTTAGACTTACGTTTATAAATAATTGTACTGATCGTGGTTCTTGGAATCTTCAATTGTTTATCAATTTCAACATTTTCCACTAATCTAATTATGCATACTTTTTATCTAATTTAAGGGGGACCAAACAAAACTGTTTAATTTGCGTAACATAGAACGTTTAATCAAAGAAAATGATGAAAATCTGAATTTCACTATAGTCATTGAAAAGTTTGAAATGTAAAATTACAAATATTTACATAGCAAGGCCGTTAAATTAGTATTGAGTTAATCGAGTTGTGTATCGGCACTAACTTATCTTTGAATTATCATTATATTTGCAAAGAACGTCATAATACTATTAACTGCATAATTATATTTTACAGTTACAGGTACGTACGTGCAAACCAAAAATACATGACGCTATAACTTATAACGTTTCCATATTAAATGTTAATGCACCTGTGGGGCGGGCTGCAGTATGACGGTATAGGGACAGGGAGCATGTCTTTATAAGGAGTGACGTTATAACCGCATATTTAACATCGGAAGATATAGGCTTTTTGACGGGACCGTGATGTGCTGTCGTTGTATGGAAATTGACTTTATATCGGATGTCGTTATAACGAGATTTCACTGTATCACAATTGTAATAATCTAAACAACGTAAATCTACGTACAAGTATATCAATATAGAATAATTATGTAATTTAACTGTATATTAAGTAATTTTTCCCCATCACTGCTGTGGCTGCTGGTGCAGATCCATACAAAACGAAGTAATAAATGTCCCTCAAGTTGAACATTGTTTTAACCTGGTCAGTAGCTTTCCAGACTCCGTTTTCATGTCATGGATAATTAATTGATTTTGCTCATTTTGAAAAGGATTGGGTATACTTGTCACTTCATTTTAAAAGGGTTCAGATATTTGTAAAGATACTTATGTAACTTCCCGCTGAATTGAATAAGCTATAAAGTAATAAGCATTACTGTGTTGTCTTTAATAATGAACGATTCGAGACTGTTTACAGGAAATTCAGACGTAAAATGATCTTATGATTAGTCATTGTAATATTTACAAATACAATGGTAGAGGCAGAGAGCAATTCACTAATTGAACTTGTTGATCAGTCTCGGCGATATGGTTTTGTTTGGTTCCGTTGATTGGTTCCCTCCTTGTGCAACACGAACACGAGGTATAAACTTTGAGCTATTTTGGCCTTCATTGCAGATAAATTAACATTTAAATAGTATTTAGATGGGAGGAGTTTTTGTTAATATTATTGTGGTTGTCACTCGTGCTGTTGCTGTAGTTCAATTTTGTGGCTTCCCATAGAAAGTGATTGAGAATTTGAAACGGATCAAAACAGTTGACGTTGAATCAACTGAGATAATAATATATGAGGTATAGTATATACGATACATGTGCATATATATTGCATATTTGCGATCTTGAAACTGGAAGACTTAATAGTTGTTAATAGTTGAATCCAGTTTTCCGGTATTAAATTACATATTTCGATTAATTACGGTTCCTTCACTTTAGCAGGTCTAGGCATAGCAGACACGGAATTTAGAGTACGGCAACCTTGATTCAGTAATTCCAATGAGTGTCTGTGTCTTATTGATTAAGTTTCCCTTGCTTTTCGTCTTTGTCGTTCAAAAGGTTCAATACATATCCGTACGGTTGTAGTTTTCGTACAATCGTAGCCTGAGTTGTTGGTTGTTGCTTGAATGTTGCTGTATTTTTACCATTGTATACACCAGGTAAGTAAGTCGCAGTTGCATATAGCGAGAATTCGCGGGAATACCGTAGGTATTCGTTTTTGTCCTAATTATATACCACGATTTCTACACTATTCACTATTCGGTTCTAGTCTTGAATGTATGAAGTATCTGGTATAATTAATTGCTATAAACTACGACTACGACTTTACAATGCTAAAACCGGGTCGAGAAGATCGTCTTGGTAAGAAGATCCAACGAGCAATTTGTGATTTGAAAATCTGAGCTTGACGAGACATGGAAACTGTAAATTAAGTTACTAACAAATAGCTTCCAGCGTTCCCGAACATCTACGAAGCGTTTTGCGTTTTATATTCCATTTCTGTTTCAGGCTTTCAGGTTAGTCACTTCTAGCAAGAGTATGAGTACGATTGCTCTACTGATGGCTGGCCTCATACTACATACATAGTTGAAGCAAGGTATGCAAAAAACCCCAAATGCAATATGCAGTAATACTATTTTCGTCGGTACTCGTGCCTGGTTTGGTCTGGTGCTATTGCTGCTACCGTGATTGTATTAAAATGATAGTGTAATTATGATATGCCCTTAACCTGATTGTGCACTTGATAATGCGATGAATTCGAAGGAAGAAAATGATATAGAGATGTGGTGCAAAATGAGGCGAGTCCGGTACGAGTATACGGACGTATAATACAAATTATTTTACCACTTTCAATTAAATATGCCTTCCTGTTTTTGCTTCATGGCCCCAGAAAATTCATGGGAGGATGAATGACGGAACGTAATTGAGCAATGAGTGGTTTCCGCTTCATTTTAAATCGATACTTCAGTACTCTCCAATATTATTGTATTAATTATAACTACCATATGATTATAATGTTGATTCTGATAACAGCGAGAACAGGTTTCCGGTATATTGGCACGAGCGTGATCTCCTCTTGATCTTACGCGTCTCATTTTCGCATATTATGCAGTCTCTACTTGAGTCACTTCCATAAAAACAGGACAATTTCCATGGAAAACAAAATAGCGCTAAGTTTTACGCTTTTAAGATTACCGCGAAATGCGCTCCTTGTATACGATAAATATGTACTATTCGTTGAGGATGTAAACAGACTTAGAGAGACTACGTCCAATTATTTATGATAATGAATATTACCCTAGCCCTAATTTGAATACAGAATACAGAGTACTGTTCACAACTAGCCTGAATGGGGGATTAATTACACCACAACCGCACCACTGATTAATTTACTCATAAAGGTGTTTTATTCCCGTATTTTATCTTAATTATTTTATATTATAGAATATGACATTATAGGTAATGCAATTATATTTACTGTATAATTATTATGAAGGTAAAGCTAGTGAACTAAATAGTACTTATATGTTAGTCGCCCCACAGTGAAAGGGTCCTTGATTTTTCTTTCCCACTGTTTTAATTGTATTATATTGCAACTGGAACTCTTTTCAAGTGTTCTAAAAAACGTCCACGAGAATCGAAAATGAATAATTAAATCGATTTTTATAGGTAATTATAAATTCTAATAATTATTATTTCGATTCCGTTTTTCTTTTGGTTATGTCAGCGCACACATTTTTTCGACTGTCGATTAGACTGGACTCAACATAAATTTCGAGAATACATGATTCAAAATGTGAAGGAATAACCAGTACAACGTTAAAGGGTAAACCAAAGCATACAAGGCAAACGAACGTTATAGGTATGTACATTAGTATTAGTATACAGATTACACTATAAAAGTAAACCACTCTCGATTTTCTAATTCAGAAGTAATCCGGAAATCCCGATACCAAAGCAAATTAAAATATAATCACTTTCAATAATTGTTGGACAATGGCAGGAGCCATGTTCTTTTCCAAGGGCTTGCTAAGTTGCGCAGCTATTCTTTTCTGAACGCTCAAATTTCATGTGAATAAATAACAACATAAACATATAGGTAAGTACGTATGTATGCAGTATCGCCACCAGGGTTCGCAGATTCACATGCCAAAGCGATACGAAATAGAATTAAAACTAGGAAGCATTAAATGTGAAAAACCCTAAGAAAGGAACCCTAAGAATCATACAAGGGAGCACATCGTAGAATCATAATGATAAATCACAGTTTATGATGCTACTCAATTGCATGCAAACGTTAAGGCATTATCTTGGTTTCGAAGGGATTATTATATTTTTGATTCTGGTTCTGATTACGAGTATTAGATCAGAGATGACAAGAGAAGCCAAATTAAACACTGACTATAACATTGTACCTATTGATGTTTGTGGTGCCGTGAAGCGAAAGATGAATGAAATGTAGATTTCGTATAGCACCATTAGTTTAAAAATATTTAACACTTTAAGGCTTGTTACATTACAACTTGAAATGTGAATATGGGATGAAGATCAAAATATTTAATTTTTAAAACCAAACGAATACCTCCTTTCGTACCTAACTATATACGATTGTGTATATTATACTTATTTCGTTTTCGCTGCCCACATAATCAAGTCTTTGGTTCAAGTTCTCTTCAAGACAAGCCCACAGTCGACAAATTTCACCACAGAAACAAGAAGACGAATACCGTAGCCGTGGCGCAACCGAACAGAACATTAACCGGTCAACGACACAAAATAAATTAAAATACGTATAACATTTTAAGACTACAAATTAAAAGTGAATACATCTGATTTCTTAATTAGGCTTCATCAAATCTATGTACTGATGCACCTTGTAGTATAGTATACAAGGCTAAGGGGGAATAAATAATCATACATTGTGGTGCAAGAAGCTCTCTACTTGCTAGGCAGTAAGATTGTTCGTAGTCTTGAATGCTCCGTACTCTCACATTGTACCGTTATAAAATTATCACTGTATCGCAGCTACCTCTAATTATTTCTGTACTGATACTCATTTCAATGTGACTTTTTCATTATCTTAGATTTGAGTTGTATATTCTCACAAATTGTAATTATTTTAGTTTTTTAGGTAGGAATTTCACAAATTCATTTGGCGTTCAATTCTGAGATAAGAAAAATACCTAAGAGTCAAACCAAGGTCGTTTCTTGTGCAATTTTCTCATATCGGTTTCACGAATGAAATACACATATGCATATAATTAATTATACTTCAACATGTATCAGGTGACTATTGATTATTGACTAAACAGGACCAATCCGATATATAATTATATTGTGGTACTATAGCATACATAAACGAACAAACCCGAATTTCCTACGCATTCGAGGATGAAAAGAAGACAGAGGTAATCAGGTTAGAGTTTTTAAAATATTCTACTTTTGTTCATTATTTATAACCCATTTGAGCTGGACCGCGACCATAGAGAGAAACACCACCGCTTGGACCACTATTCGGCATTCTATACTGATTTTGGTTATAAAGATTGTTTGACCCTGCAGGTGGTGGAGGAGGATTTCCAGCATAAGACTGATCACCTGGCTGACCAGGCAAGGGTGGCATAGTCATTGCCGACGGATTTTGTTGATACCCTTGAAACGATTGTTGAGGCGGTGGTGGCTGCTGTTGTTGCTGCTGTGGATGCTGCTGGTGTTGCATGGGCGGTGGTCCCTGCTGGGAACTTGTCGGAGGCGGTGGTTGCTGTTGAACTCCGGTGGGGGTTGGCCCTTGACGATCATAAGCCGTTCCACTGGTTGGTGGATAGCCAACGTTGGATGGCATATTATACTGATTCACATTACCATAACCACCAGTGTTGTAGCCCCCATATCCTGATGGGGTTGACGACGGAGGATATCCAGTACTTATCTGAGACAGTTGAGAACCGCTAGTAGGAGGCAACTGTTGTCCACCAGTAGGTGGTAACTGTTGAGCACTTGGCGGTGGCAGTTGTACACCGGAAGGAGGTGGTAGCTGATGACCTTGCTGACCGGGATGAGGAGGAAGCTGTTGACCACTATGTGGTGGCAAGTGTGGAGCACTTCCTCCCGCCTGTTGCTGTGGAAGATTTACAGGTACAATCTGAGGTTGCCGGTGTTGCTGTTGTTGCTGACCAATAACAGCTGGATTTGACTGTGACTGGTTCAACTGTGATGGTACATGTTGCGAAGGTAGTGATTGCTGTGTCTGGAGTGGTTGTGGTGTTCCAGGCTGTGATGGCTGAGCTTGCGGTAGGTGCTGTGGTTGTAGTTGATTTGCAAAAATAGATGACTGATCGGTCCCCAAAAAGCTACTGGGCCCATTTAGTGGAAGCTGCAAGAAAACAAAGCCAGTTTTGACATCTCCAGTACTACGTCATGTAATAGCAACTGCGGATACGCAAGTAATTTCTGCAGATGTTATCGTAGGGGTAGCTGATCCATGCATTTTCTAACATGCATTTAAAAACCAATGCATATCACAGTAAATAGCATGCATCATATCTACAGATATACTGGAAAATTGCAAGGTGCGGTTGCCCCACCTGTAAATTAATAATTGTAATTTCAAAATGCTACAAAAATTGTACTAGAAATTGCATGTCTCACCTTTGATTTATTGTCTAACGATTTATCTACATCCCTCGTATCAACTGAACTAGGCCCATTAGGTCTGTCCAACACATTTCTATTTTCAACTTCAGCATCTAATACGTCGAGAATACGCGTTGCTTTGTCCCTCAGTTCTCTGAGCTCCCGACGAATTTCTTTAATTCCAATATTTTTTAGTTGCAGTGCCACATCTTCGGGTTCTTTCGCTTTTTCAGTTTCCTTTACAATAATCTTCAACTTAAGAACACGACAGTACGTGATAGCAAACGATAAATCGGATGAATCAAAGATCGTGACCATGTCACCATCTGTAAACAAATCAGTTGCATCACTATTGTATGCATTATCAATTTTAATACAACACTTAAACTTTCCGTCTACGTACACAAGTTCAAATCCATTAAATTATTAGCAGTCTACTGTTTACAGATACTGGTAGATGATACACTCACCTTCATCTTGATATTTAATAATTATGTCATCGTCTGGCTTTAGCTGCCCACGAAACACGCGTTGCATCATTAGTACAAGCTCATCATACGTTATATCTTCATTATGAATAGGAACTCGCCGAATATCCTCATTGAACTGAGCCTGCACAGCAATCAAATAAATACTTGTAAAATCACATATCCATCAAATTATAAAATTAATAAAAAAATAAATAATTAACTACATCATATTTGGTCAAGGCAAATATGAATGAATGACCAAAGTCAATTGGTAAATACCTAAATACTGATAATCATTCTAGTCATTGCCTCAGCATAACACTGAGTAATCAAAAGTACCTAATCCATTTAAATTAACAGATAACGCAAATATATTTCTCTTTTCAACAGGTGAGTATGGTTTAGTCAATACCATGAACGATTACGACCTCAATTCAAGTCCTACGAATTACCTTGAATTTCGATTAGACAACCATTGACAACTTGAGAATTTTCTAAATCATATTTAATGTACACCGAAGGATAGTAAAGATAAACTAGGAACTATAATTCACGAAATAAACCATACTTTAACTAGAACTTTTCCCAGGACTTCCACAGCTGGATGTGACGGTAAGGGTAGAGATTTAGTTGATGAGATAGAATCGTTTTCATGTAGTTCCGACATCTTGTTCATCCTTTTTGTGACCACAAGCTTCAATGTTTCGCAATGAAATTAACTAAATAAGATCAAATTAGATCAAACCCTCTAAACTCCGATTTCCAAACCAAGTATCAATCCGTAATTAAATGTTTAAGTATTTTTTTTACAATTTTCATATCCAAATATGCTTACAGTATCAACTAAAAGTAAACGTTACAATTTAAACTGCTTACCTACAGACTAGTACCTACCGACTAACACTTTCAACTTTCACAAGCTTAATTTAAAATCCCAAAGATTGGTCTGCATAAAATTAATCCGAACCAATCATGTAGCATATAGTATTGAAGCTGTCAGCTACCTAAATAACACACGTATCTTATAACTCCAACAACAAGTACCAAGATGTCAAAATAACCTTGCAATCCTTGACAATATCACGTACCACGTTGAAGTTATTTCGTCATCTGTCGGCTTACATGCATATGACTATGACATAGGAAACTGAAGTATCAAATCAACATCAGTTTCATCCATTTCCCTACAACTATATATATACGAAAAAATAACATGGTATCTTATGAGAAGTTGACTTTTAATTTCTCACAACGGAGATTTTTTTGGGGAAAGGATTCCACCGCTAACTAAAACGAAATATCATATATCAAAATTATATTCGATGACAAATAATACAAACGACAAAACATCTTGCATCTTGTAAATTTGCACCAAAACCAGCTGCCTATTGCCAGTTGGCACCGAAATGGAAACAGCATAGGGCTTTTGGGAATTACAACCTGCGTTTGATGCTAATCGTAAGTACATAACATATGACATAAATAGGTACACGTTTACCGTAGATGCGAACACCAGGTATATCATATGACATGTGACTAATGACAACGAAACCTCTGAAGGGTATACCATATAACGAATGAAAAGGAATAACTATATAATAATCATTAATTGCAGACTCAGTTCTGATACAATTTATAATAAAAAAGGATAATTATACCCTACGCGGTTTATCGATAATATTTATATCTTAGAATACTGAACTAACTGACCTGTGGGAAGTTGAATGAACTTCAGAGACCAAGACTTACTATAAACTACTATAAAGGTTTTTACGAACGACAAACGATTTACTAAATTGCTTAGCACTAATTTACAGATGACGTAACTTACCGAATATATAACAAGGTTTTCACCGACTGTTCCTTAGAACGATGATAAAATGATAATGCCGAAATGATGAATTGAGTACGAAAAATTTAGCAAAAATACAACTTACACAGTCAAAATGCTATAAAAAAATATTGAATTTTGGAGAATACTGTTATTAACGTTGACTGACGACTACAAGTGACAATGTCGAAAGAAGATTTAACTTGAAGGGAACAATATCAGAATCGATGCGAACGAAATTGAATTAATAATTAATTGCGAATAGTCTTTCTATGAGGAATTTGATGTAACCTCATAAGATGACAGAAGGAACTCTGCCTCTCTGACTTAGCCTCTGATATTCTGTCTTACGGCATACACACATTAATAATGCAACACAATGAGCAATGAACACTTGAAGCCCGCACGAGACACCACATCCAAGAGCTTGCTCACTGTGCTATCCAGAAACCGTATGACGTGTAGCAATTGCATGCGTGGCCCATCACATGCGCACTCCCCACTACCACTACCACACTTCGCCTCACTGCTTACATCTCAGGGTTTGTCCATAAACGAAGTCAGTCACCTTTTCTATACTCGCCCCTCCTAACATGACCCAGCATATTATCCTACCGTCAAACTTCCCAAGATAACCCGCAATCCATCTTTAAAACCTTCGGTGTTTAATTGGACCCTTGGTAACAATTAAAGAGCTTTGCGACCATCATTATACTTTATGAAATAGTTACTTATAAGGCAACCCAAATTATACGTTTTTTTCCAGGCACAAATAATGCGCTTTTAATCACAACTGTGCAGAAATTATACATTTAAAAATATAAAAAATTAAAAAATCAGTTCAGATATGTGTACACCACTTGTTATTTTACAAAATCGAATAGTTAATGTTGCATTATAATCATTAGTATCATCATTATTATCACCAGAAAGCCAGAAATTAGTTATAACACGGCTATGTCACGTATACTGAGTCTTTTTAGGCTAGCCTCGTTGGAGGACAGTATCAAGTTTATGTTGTTGAATAAAGTTGTCTTTTCTCTCTGAAATGCAAAAATATCCTCACGAGAACATAGTGTATAGAAACAGGTCTCTTATAACATTTGAATACATTTTTGAATCTGTTTTACTCGCTTTGAGAATAAACGACGTTTTCAATTTTTTAAAAAAATATCCGATTTTATGGGGGTATTTCATAGTCCAAGGCGAATTAAGCAAGAATGATGCGTTTTATGCAAACGTTGTTTCGCATTTAAATACATACTTAAGGCTTAACCAGAAAGCAACCACGGACATAATAGTTCATGATATTTTTATCTCGTATTTGTCGTACTTACTTAGTCTTCTACAGCTTTAAGTAAAATAACATTTTCATGCCCGTTGAAGCAATATAATTGCATAATAATTGAAACCCATTTCCGATTTCTTTTTTCGTTCTTTTCGAAAAGTCGAAATTACAGGGGTCGGCAGTCGCAGCAAACTTTAGAATTTTAAGAATTTATAAGAATTTACTAATTATAAAATTGTTTCTTTTCCCTTCATTTTGTTGTGAAAATGCTTTTTTTCCACGAAGCAGCGTGGCAGAAAATGCTATGATGTCATAAAATAAAACAAGGAACGAATATTTCTAAAAATAGTAGTGTTATGTTAAAAGAATATCCATTTCGCACTAGTACTTGCAAAAGGCAAACATATAATGCAAAGTGGATTTACTACTTTCAAGAAAAGAATAGTTATATCAGACGCATGTAGATTCATTCATTCAAGCGCAAATGTATTTTACAAGACTCAAATTGAAAGTGTTTTTAGCACAGCTTCATGCACTGCGTTTAAATTGCCTTCGCTTTTTAATATTGCTTCCTTCTTATATCTGTCAAAAAACGGCTTTATAATTGATAAAAGGGAATTAATTCCTACATCTTACCCATACAAACATATCGTAAACACGACGTCATGTAGGGAAAGTCCCCGCTTTAAAAGCCACAGCCAAGCCTAGATAATTAATTATGGTTACATTCTCTTCTGCTCTACTACTTAATGCTGCGTTAGCGCTGACGTTACCTAAGCTCTGATTAAAATTGATTCACTGAATTAGAATAAATGAATTATAATATAAATTCGTAGCTACATGTTTCCTCCTTAGTGTCCTTAGTTATAATTATTACTAAAAGTATAATTAATTAATACAAATTCAATCTATTCACTCATACAACAAGTTTATAACTCCACCTTCAGTCCTCAATGTCCTCATCTAGCCACTGATCAATATAGCGTTATCGTTTATTAAGGCTTCATTCATGCTCGCTGCTCATATCTTTCTCTTTTTTTATTGATCCAAACCTTTTAATTTTAATTTAAACGAAATTATTATCTACCTAGTAATTATTATTATATGCAATTGACAATTTACCAATAATCTTATTTTTTAATTCTACTTTTTACCTCAGATGCAGATGAATAAAATGTTAATTTGCGATTTATTCTACCGGTATTACAATTATTACAATTTGTAGATACTTTGAGGTGCCTTCTTTATTGGTAAAATTGTTGCCGCTTAATCGGAATCAGATTCAGATCGTTTTTATTTCGTGTTTGTAGTATGTACACGCGGTTCAACCATTTATAAACCTGTTATTTTTTGCTATATATTACCTTTATCCGCGAAAGAATTTTTCGTTTTTTTACATTTCAGTGTGCGCAGTTTTTTATGCTGATTTCAAAAATGTAATTGGTTTTTGTCGCTCTCGACTATGAGCGAAGATATTGAAGGTCAAAGTTTAAGATTTTGTGTTTTTTCATAGCATATACGTACGTTAAAAATTTAAATATCTTTGTTTTTATTTTATACATTTGTCCTGATAGAGTTTTTTACGCTGATTCCAAAAATGCCATCTGTTTTTTGTCACCATTAACAGCAGCGGAGATACTGAAGGTTAAAGTTCATGACCTTGAATGAATTGTGTACCATTATTAATGTTAAGGTTAGGTTAGGCAGCGTGGGGGTTTGGGGGGCACAGCGCCCCCTAACAGCAGGGGGTCTGGGGGTGCAACCCCTCAGCTGCTAGGGGTGGTACCGATGGCTAGTGCTTAGGTTTGATGTGGAGACGGAGACGGAGGAGCCAGCCGCACCGTAGGTTTCGGAAAAAAATCTATCGCGGTAAAGGTAATTTTTTCGTATTTTTTAATTTCATATTGATTTTTATTAACTGGAGAAAATGTACGAAAGAAGTGGTTCGTTACTATAAGTTGGGTTTGATCCTGAAACAAGATGCCCCAAGATGAGCAAATAAAAGAGAATCTTGGATCTAGTTATCCTCCCCCTCCCTGGTAGTGTTGATGTTGTGGCTTTATGACAAATGGGTGATCTTCCTGCGAAAGTGAGCTGTTGTTGTAGCTGTCACAGCATTCATGTTTCATGTATTTCCCATTCCACTGCCACTTCCACCCCTGCCCTCGGTACAAGTACAAGACAAGCAGACCAGGACCAGTTCACAGAAATTTAATGCTTAAAATATTCCATGTATAGCCCGAGTTTAAGGGAGTGAAATTTTCTTCCCTCGAGTATGGTGTCAATATTTTAGGCTCGAGTTTTTTTTCCAACTTTGTCATATTTTTGGATTGAGCTTGGAGGTATATGTCATTCCATTTTGCATTCTGTATCTATTCTATGCATGGAATGGGATATGAAGCTGAGCTATCCTTTGACTGCCTTTGACTTCTACTTTGACTTTGGCAAAGCAAAGGATTATAAGGAGGAATTGAAGCAGAGCTATTCTAGTTTTGTATAGTTTGTTGAAAAATAAGGTAGGAATTTATGCGCCTACTCGAACTATTAGGTATCCCTGAATTCACTGGGGCTCTTTTTTTGGAAGAATGAAGACCCAAGCCAGAATATAATCGCATACTCAGATGCCTCCGTACATCAGGAGAAGACTATTAACGACAGCCATGGAAGGATTTTTTGTTTCAAGTTTTAACTAAAGAAGAAGATGATGTTCATGTCACTTAATTATAGTTGAGAGTCTCTTTTACTTTAATGATCCTGCATGTGTACCAAAACCGAAAGAAACCAGGAACCCAAAATGTTTATGTATATATACAGAGCAAAAGCAAAAGGTAAAAAAGTCACTCCGATCCGAAATGTGGCTAAAAAAAGGAAGTACCATGCCATGCCATCGTCAATTTTTTGTGACCAAGTGTTTGTATCTATGATGATATGTCGTCGTTCGTCGTTGTTTAAAAGTGAAGGAAAAAATTGTAAACGAAAAAGGAGACATGAGTTTTTCAAGCAATTTCTGCAATGGTGTATTTCCCCTAGAAGTGGAATGAGAATGCTCATGTATTCATGTTCAAGTTGACTCTTATGTAAGTAGGTAGTCGATTAGTCAATAGTCAATAGTCATTCAAGAGACTGGAGCCCTTTGCTTTGCTCTGTCTCAAACATAATTATAGTAAATTGGCGAGTGAGTGAGTGAGTACGTAAATTCACAACATCTTCAATTAAAAGTAAAAAACGAAAAAATCAAATCTCAACACACACCCTTCTTGCATGGCATTTTGACTTGGTAATTAATTTTATGTATTGACATTTTTTATATCGAGCTCAAGCTTCTAGTAAGCACATTTTCTAGATAAACGAACTGAATTAAATTAACCAACTAGACACTAGACTTTTTGACCCCTTGCAATCTTTTGTGAATGGGAATGGAGGACAGGACAGGAGTAGTCCTATAAACTTCCCAGCTTACTTAGAATTACACTGGAACTACACACACATAGAACTATGATATAGTAATATGGAATGGTTATGGTGTAGAAATAATTAATTGCAAGCAGTCTTGTATAATTATTTAATTATGTGCAATTTATAATAATTACCTAAATGTAGATCAATGGTTAACTTTTACAAATTGGGGTTTGAAATACGTCAGTGCTAAAAGTAAGTCGATAGTTGTCAAATTTTGCAACAAAAATTTATCTCCTTGGGAAGAGCTAGAACGAATATGCAAAGATCACGAAAGATCATCTTCTACAAGAAGAGTAACATACTAGTCCTTCTCATTATGTGACTGGGGAAATTCATCACCTACGTAAACTACAATCGAAATCAAATCAATCGCAGTTGAAATCCTTACTTCCTGGAATTCACATAGTTTCCTCTACCAGTCTACTTCACTTATAATATAATTAATAATTATATACCTAATTACTTGTTTTTGGTTTTTACAACTGTTACAAGTTATCAGCAAATTCAGATTGGAATTTGATGACAATGAAAGGCGTGGAAAAAGAGTGGGTATTACTGCTGTGGCTGTTCATGGGCTTGATTTGGTCCGGAGCAACAGGTAGACATTTCAGTGTGACTATTTCTTCAAAATTATTCTCATTCGTAAACTTTAAAAGATTAATTATAATTAAAATTATTAACAAGCAACTGATAGTGGAATTATGAGTGTGAAACCTGTGATTTGTAATGTATTGTTATATTTACTACCTATAACGTGCTACACAGGCGAGCCACGATACAGATGTCCGAGCAAAAAATACATCCGCTTGGCCAATAGCTGTTATTACCTGAGTGGGGAAATTGCATCGTGGCAAGAAGCACATTTTCGTTGCAGAGATCTTAACGCTCAACTGGCTGTCTTGGCCACAGAATACGAAGACAATTCGCTCCGAAACTATCTGGAAAAGCGTGAATTGGGTAAGGAAGTCGCTTACCACGACAAATACGTATTTGCTCTCCAATTTGCTGATTGGTTTTCGATTTGATTCACGACAACGGAATTTAGCTCAATTGGGAAGATGGATTGGTGGGATGTGGGCTTATGACCGTTGGATATGGGCTGCTCAAGGGACGGAGATTGACAGTCAACGAGCATTCGTTTCTGCCAGCATTCAACACCTTCCTCCTTCTGAACAATGGATGTGTCTCTACATGGATTCAAGAAACAGGTTCCATATTTACGACAATATTAATTTGAAAGTTTAACATTATCATCTCGAAAGTTGAAGAGTTTTACTTGAGAAAGAAAACATGACTTTCTCAACTTACAAGTAATTATGGGAAAAAAGTTATGTTGAAAAATATGGATGTTGAGTGGGTTGCAGTAAATAATTCAAAATGATATTGTTATAAAAATGAATAATTGACAAAGTAATTAGTTGTCATTGTCCATGCTAGGTACCATTGGTCCAATGAAAATTGCATTCGTCAATTGCACTACATTTGTGAAGCTCCATTGATGAGGAATCAAAATGTGACAACTACATCAACTTCTCCACTGGACCATTCAGCTTCCGGAACATCGTCTAGCGCCTATACTGACGAACACCACGATAATCATATCATAGGTTTCTAATTTACTAAGTAATTACTCTTGGCCAATGACTAATGACAGTCAAGGTCATTCGGTCGATGCATTAAACTTACTCGTTTACTCGTTGTAGGATAATTAAGTACTTCTGTACTTTTATTGTTATTAATATACTCACTTTAGATATCTATGCTTATCTTCTTGGGAAACGATAACACACAAGCATTTAATTAGTCCTGTAACAGTGACTATTAATATTTAATACGTGCCGTAAAGTGTCTGATAATTCCCCGGAGATTACACATGTCAAATGGCTAAGGAGGAGATCTAGATTTATATCCAAAATCAACAACTATGTAATATAATAATGGGCTTAAAAGTAACTGGACAAAAACAGATAAGGGAAAGTAATGGAATGCAAGGTAAGGCGTTACGGTAAGGAGAAACTACGGTAGATATTTATATTCAATATGTAAATCATTTTTGTGCATTGTTGGCGTGGATCTTTAGATTGAGTATATGATATACGTACTTATGACGACTAATATACTGCTCTATATTTATATAATTACTACCTATTTATATAACATATTACATATTTATGCGTATTAATATCCATTTAACCTGTATTACACATTTTAAAATGACCCATATAATATATCGAAGAAAGTATCAAAATGATTCATGCGAAAATAAAAATAGACAGTATAGTTACTGTTCCAACCATTATTTTAACTATTATCATTCTTAACTTCAATAGTAAGCCTAATTAGTAACCTGTAATTAATTTAACACCTTATTTGGCCTGTATAAAACTGGCAAAGGAATAATGATTCAGAACCTTATTACGTAGAATTGACATACGTGTACAGAATTACATACAAACTTTTACCCTCAAAATAGCGTTTATTTTCTCCCTTGGAAATTCCCGACACAAGTAACGTGCGTATAGTTGCTTTGTCATAATCATAATAACTTATACCTTGATAAAATGCACATGTCAGACTTTAGAATTCCAGACAAAAGTATTACAAATGAAAAAAGTAACTACATGTCAACCGTTACAAATAAGGAAGATAAAAATAGGAGCTCAATGCATCCATAATTGCCATAAAATAACCTTTGTCGCCGTACATACTTTATACATAGAATTAATTTCGTCAACAGTTACAAGTTGTAACTTTTAACACAGCTCAATGTACTACTATGTATGCGCAATGTACACGGTAAAAATTGCAATGTTATAGTTATAAATTATAACTTATAATAATCCTGATCCTGGATGCATCTCGAACGCCCAATACCCAAGTTGAGTCATTTTTTCTGAAGATGCAGTCGAGAGGTAAGGTGCGTTCAAGATACGTACGAGATGCATTCAGGATTACTTTAAAATAACAACTTTTACCGTATATACTTTCTTCTACGACGTGAATAAGATTCCATAATATAACCAAAAACAAAGACAAATTAATCGTTAATGTCATTTTGTCATGCCCCGGTACTTGGTAATTTGTAAAATAAAAGCTTTCCATCCACCACAGTGCTTCTACTGTATGCCATGCTTTGCAAAGCAGCAGTGACAATGACAATGACAATTTCAGTACAGATGACAATTCATGTAGAATTAGAGCGCCTAATTGTGGCCAGGTCACTAAATGTGGCCACCCATCTTTATTTTGGAGAAGGAAACATGAAAAAAATCAGAGTTCGTATTTGTTGGTAGACTACAATTAAAAACAGACTATCTGCAGAAGTTAAACTTTGATATTTTTAAAATTCCCTTTTTTGAAATCAAGGGGGTGGTCACATTTAGGGAACCCGCAAACAGTTGGGCACCCTCACACTATGAAATTCTTCCTCCTTAAAAAGTACCTACCTTATCAATTGCATTTCATATTCAACTACGTAGTTTTTACCAAAGCGGCTGGACTTCTTCATTGGCCAATGAAGTCCAGCCGCCTTGTTTTTTACTGTCCTTTTATCATCATTAGCCTCGTCCGGACGACACGGGCATTGGTACGTACTGTGTTATTTCCATAAGGCACCATGTTACATTTCCTTATATAAACCGTCCTTAAAACGTTAATCACTATAAAGGTACCTACATACGTTATTAGTGGCAAACGCATAATTATTATTTATATTTATAACTACGTGACCAAAGTGGAACGCATGAAATGGTGAGAAAACTGTTAATGGCCTGCCGAACTGGATCCAGGAAAGAGCCGTCCCTAAATGATGTTCTGTAAAGAAGACAGGCGGAACGGAATAAATAATGGTAAATGTGATCCTGGGAGACACGTAAATTAAATAAAAGGTAAATTTAACCACCCATCTAGAAGTAGACCCCAGTAGACCCTGGGATGAGTAAGATGAGTAAATTAGACCCGTGCAGACAATTTGAAAATAATGGAGGGTTTCAAAAGAAATAACGTCATTAATGGACAGCCCTCAACATTTGTCTTACCTTGAAGTTTGAAGCTACCTCAGTCCGTAAGTTTTGCGTGTTGACTGCAAATATATTTAAGTATATGAATCACAATAGTTGGGTACTTGGATAAATTACAAAGCAATTTATGTGAAACGATGCTGGGCTATATTTCTGACTGCATTGCAGTGGGAAGGAATTTGTGTGAAAAAGCAATTAGTAATTTATGAATGGCCCCTGGACAAAGTTGTTCATGGTCTGGTGGGGTCGTTTGATGCTGTGCTGATGAAGCTGATGCCGATCCACACACGTCTTTCAGTTCTTAGGGAAGCGCGCGAGTGAAACTTCAAGTGACGCGGTGGTGTTCGAACACTGAAAATGCTAAAGTGATCGACTTGAATTTAGTTTTAATTAAATGCGTTTAAGTAACAATGGATACTTATCTGAACGCATTGCCAACCCTTACCGACCCTACGGTCAAAGACGATGCCAAAGTGAAGACAGCTCAGGATATAAACGAGAATTTTGAGGTATTTTTTCTCCAAGTATTTTTGCATCTTAGTCATTCATTTCTCGTAGATTGTGATTGTAGATAGGTCTTGCTATGGTTTTGGTTTTGGACGTTTTGGTTGTGTACACACACAGTCACCGTACACTCACACCGCTTAACCGCTCGTCACTCGTGTAAACTATTTATGGAGTTCTGCCTGTTCTTTAACATAATTGATTCATTGTAGACAAAAATGTAAAAGTTTTGAAATAAATATTTTTATTATGTATAATTAATGTTTGATGTTTTAATTAGCAATGTAATTACATCTAATCAAAATCCAAATGTTGCTAACTTCGAACTTTGCGGCGTTTCGTTCTTATGACAGATACCTTTTCTAATATGTAGTAATAGTTATAATTACTGTTAATATTTGTTTGTGTGAACATTTGATGCAATGCTGTCTATCCTGAATCAACTACCCTTTCCCGAACATTAATTGTGTTTTGTTGTAAAGTATTTATTGGGTTGTCAGAAATGTGCCAGTTTTTTGACAGGACTGGACTATCTAAGTAGCATCTTGATGTTGTTTACTTTATCATTTGTTATAAAACAGTAGTAGCTGTTACTAATTTTGCTGCAGAAATAGTTTTTAGAGAATTAAAATGAAAACAAGGGAAAACAATTAAAAAACAGTGTCAGACGTACATAATAGCACGTAAAACCAGAGAAAAACAATTTGAGTTCAACTATACGAAAACCGAAACCAAAAAAATAAAGTACTTAAAAGGTTTACGAACGACAAGCGAAAACAACTTTGCTGAAAATTTTAAAGTTTTTAGTTCTACTTTGTGCAGCGGAGTTAGCGGTGAATTTACATTTATTAAGCATTATTGTTGGATGCCAGGGACGTTTGACTAATGAAAGAAATTAGTCAAGCAAGCTTTGCTTAATCTAATCTAACCTTGGCAGTGTAACCGGGAAGTAAAGAGTCACTCAATAGAGTTTCAAAAAGTTGCTGAAAAATGTGCTATTTTATTGTATACCGTATATAGGTATTCGACATTGTGCAGCACAACTGTAATTTAATTTAAGCCACATTTTGAATTTGTATTATCTTTCCAGGCAATTTTGGCATCACCTTTTTATCATCAATTCGTAGATGTTGGTGTCCCAACCATCCTCAAATATCTGCAGGATGGAGAACCTCAGTTCGTGGCGGAATTTGCGTCTCAGGTTTGACGTTTACTTAGTCTCTATGTTAATGCTGCGGAGTTTGTTTATGGGTGATTCATTGCGTCATGCTTTCGTATGTGCGTAATTCACCAGTTGTGTGATGAGATAACGTATGGAAAGCTTTAATAGAGTCTAAAGCCTTTTTTTGTAATATGCAATTACTAATTACCTAATCTAATTACTGAGTGTTTTCTACTGTGTGACTACAGCAAGCAAGAAAGGCCGTTCTCGAGTTCCTCCATCGTCTGCCCCCTAATGACTTATTAAGACCTTTTGTGAAGCAGATTCTAAGTACTGCATTCAAATTGATTGAGACCGATAACGAAGAAAATGTAGTAATTTGCTTGAGGATAATTATTGAATTACATAAGCAGTACCGTCCTCCCTTCTCACCTGATGTTCAGCAGTTCCTTCTATTTGTTAAAAAAGTCTACAATGATCTTCCCAGTCATATGGAGAAGATCTTCGAACCCAAAAGTCCGATTAAAATAAAGGACATCAATGATGTTAACGTCAGTTCCACTCTGGATGAAATTTATGCTACAACAAGCTTTCAGAGTGATAAAAAAGCTCCTGATGGCAACATTATATCGGTATAGTTTATTGGCCTTGGCCTTGACCTTGTAGTATGCTTTGAATCTCTGTTATGAAAATATAAAGATGCGGATTAGAATTAAATTGTGAGGTGTTTACAGTCAAATATAAATATTTATCTTTGTATTTTATTTTCAGTATAATGTGCTACCAAAATCTAGTAACTCGTTAAAAGTATTACAAGAATTGCCTATAATTGTTGTGCTCATGTACCAAATATACAAAAGCAGTGTGCAGCAAGAGGTAGCGGAATTTATTCCTATCGTCATGAATACTATCACTCTTCAGCCCAACGCTCAGCAAAGGTAATAAATATCTTTCAATGTCATTTGAACAAAGTACATTATTGGATCATTCGATTTGCTTGTTGACTTCGATTTTGATTTTTTGATCTGATGCCGAGTCTAATATTGTCTACAATTGTTATTGCTTCACAGGATGAACCCGCATTTTAATAAGGAAGTTTTAGTAGAATTTATGGGAGCTCAAGTGAAAACATTGTCATTTTTAGCGTATATTATAAAGCTGTATCAGGACCTGGTTGTCCAACATAGTAGCTTGCTCGTTCAAGGTCTTATAAATCTACTCAATTTATGTCCCATGGAAGTGGCGTCTTTGAGAAGGGAGTTGTTTATCGCTGCACGTCATATTATGGCTACTGAACTGCGATTTAGTAAGTGCATAAATTTGAGTAATTCTTTTTGTTAATTTATTTTAGAAGAATAAAAAGATAATAGGTGTACACCATATGACACTCTTCGCATTCTCTTCGCATTTTGCACTATTTTCCACACAAACGGATTTGAGAATCTCAAACATTCTCAAGTCCGTTTCTATGGGACGTAGTGAAATGAAATTTCGAAGAGCGTCGTATGGTGTACACCTAATATTTTTATATATTTCTCAGCGTGGAATGACATTAAAGTTTTTTGTGAGAATGCACATAATACTGTTTTACAATATATTTAAATCGTTCTTGCAACAGAATTTGTTCCACACATGGAAGAACTTTTCAATGAAGACGTACTCCTGGGCAAGGGATGGACTGTTAATGAAACGATGAGGCCATTAGCATATAGTACTCTGGCTGACTTGGTTCATCATGTTAGGCAGCATTTAACTCTTCCGGATTTAAATCGAGCTGTTATGTTTTTCGCCTGTCACGTTCATGACGACAGCCTCCCACTAAGGTTAGCCAATTATATGTGATGGTTATTTACAACTATTCAATCATCTTTAATACAAAACTGTCACTAATGCTTTCATTTATGTTTTTACGCTAATTGCATTATGCAATACGTATGTTCCCTAAATTAAGTCGTGCTACTAAACATTTCATTTTTGAAACATAGCATTCAGACAATGTCGTGCAAATTGATTTTCAATTTGGTGGAAAGTATAAGACTGAAAACGGAAGCGGATTGGGGAAATGGACGTGAGATTTTAATGAGAATGCTTGAAGTTCTGGTGCTAAAATTTCGCGTATTTGCACAAGTTCATGTACCTTACTTTATTGAAAAATAGTGAGTGTAAACTTTTCGAAATTCTATATTTACTTTATTATTTGTGTTTTAAAATATACGTTCGAGCTTATTGTCATAAGTATTAATTCATACTACGATTTAGGATTTTAAATGGACATCATCTTCAACTCTGAACTGCGGACTAAAGTTAAAAAATATTTTGTGTATGTATGTTGATGTACTGTAATATGTGAAAATTGTATTTTCAGTGGAACTATTTCAGTGACTCAGTCACCTCCAGCGGCTGCACCAGGGTTGGCTACAACTACCATTTCTGCTTCTTCGTCAACGTCCACTCAGAAGAAGGAAAAAACGGATCCTCCGGAAGAAGATATATTCAATAAAAACGGCGATGCTAGCAAAGAGGAGGGGAAGAGATATGGAGCATTCCCTTTGGCATCTCTTAATACTTACTCCTTCACGGAGTGTCGGACCCTTATAAAAACTGTTGTTTGTGCAGTAAAAACGATATCTTGGGGAATCGCATCTTGCAAGGTTTGTCAGTATATAATCATAAAATTTATCAAGTTATGGGAATGCGAATTATTACGGATGTGCTGTGTTCGTTTGCCTAAAATAATTCGTTTGTACCCAGGGGGGCACAGGGAGCGATGCTGCAACTACGCCTTCGGCGTACAAGCAGTTTTTACCGAAAGAAACGGAGGTGTATTTGAGACTTATGAGATGGGGATTAAAAGCGGTCGATATTTACGCTGTGAATGGCCCTTCTGCAAATCCTGCTGCAAATGCTGGTGCTGCTCCTCCCACGAGGCAAGTCAGTCAAGGTGTACGCTCCAAGGAGGAAAAGGAAGTCCTGGAGCATTTTGCTGGATCTGTAAGCAGTCATAAATTATGGTTATCATAAATTATATTTTATGCTTGATTGCAAATTGATGTTAAAATTAATAAATTTTAATCAATATAACCATGTCAGCTCTATGATTTTAAAATAATGTACTTAATTCCAGTTTACTTTACTCAACACCTACACATTCCGAGAGATTTTTACAGTCAGTATTGATTACATGGTGGAAAGGATTTACGAGAACAGTGCGCTTCAGGTTGTGGCTAACAACTTGCTTGCTAATCCAACAACATCTGCGATTTTCGCCACAATCTTGGTCGAGTATTTACTGAATAAAATGCCAGAGATGGGGGAGGATGTGGAGAAAAGTAATCTCTATTTACGGTTGTTTAAACTTGTATTTGGATCCGTGAGTTTATTTCCACAGGAAAATGAACAGATGCTGAGACCACATCTGAGAGAAATCGTTAATAGGTATTTGTCTTTGTATTCCCTTGCTTTCCATCAGTTTTATTAACCGTTTGTTCATAGGGGTAATGTGTGAATTTATTTTATGTATTTCTGTATCCCTTACCAGATCTATGGAATTGGCACTTAATGCAAAAGACCCATATAATTATTTCCTCCTCCTACGAGCGCTTTTTCGATCGATCGGGGGTGGAAGTCATGATCTTCTTTACCAAGAATTCTTGCCATTATTGCCTAGTTTACTGCAAGGTATGTTGTTTGAAGGATCGAGTATAGTTTATACATTGCAATACATATTATCCAGCTCTAAAGTTTAAGTTTTATGTGAACGGGATCTAATAATAATTTAAATTTTATTGTTCCGAACAGGTTTAAATAATCTTCAATCTGGGCTTCATAAGCAGCACATGAAAGATTTGTTTGTGGAACTTTGCTTAACCGTTCCGGTTCGACTGAGTAGTTTATTACCCTATTTACCCATGCTGATGGACCCATTAGTCTCAGCGTTGAATGGATCTTCAACGTTAGTTAGTCAAGGATTAAGAACGCTGGAATTGTGTGTGGATAATTTGCAACCAGAATTTCTCTACGAACATATTCAGCCGGTCAGAGCCGATCTAATGCAGGCTTTATGGAGAACCTTAAGATCTTCAACGGACTCAACTGCCACAGTTGCTTTTAGGTAATTTTTAGGCTTATTATAATAATTGTGTTTACTTTATTTATTTTACCTCACTGTCTGATGTGATTATTTATACAGGATCCTTGGGAAGTTCGGCGGGAGTAATAGGAAGATGTTAGTGGAGCCACAGAAATTAGAACATGGAGACAAAACAGTGATCGGCCCATGTGCTCAACTTGTATTCCAAGATCATAAGCTGCCAGTGTCCCTTCCATTTGAGAAGGCAGTGGAAACTGCAGTGAATATGTTGAAACCAAGTGTTGTTTGCGATATCCATTACAAGAAGCATGCGTGGCAGTTACTTAAATATTATTTGATGGCAGGAATAAATTTTGATGGTGATCGCTTCTCAGTCAACAAAATCGTATTGGACAGGTCTAATTCAGAGTCTGAAATTGTTCACATTCCCAACATAAATAATATGGCCATTTACCGGTATTTGGATGAGAGGAATCGACAAGTGTTTGCACAGGCAATTAGTGGACTTTTATTCGCTACGAGTGTAAAGGAGGTGAAAAAGGATGTGTATGGATTTCTAGTACCCTTCCTAAGGCACTTGACCATGGTAGCATGTGCAATGCAAGTTGGACCCTATGCTGGAAAGTACACTGGCGGAATGGACCCTTACGTCTTCTTTGACGGTATTGCCCAGGTACTTGCAAGCGAAGAGAAGGATATGAAGAAACCAGCATTGTTTGGATTGGCTGTTATCATGAACTGTGCAATTAATATCGTGGGATCCAAGGAAAGGGTTAGTTTTTAATTTTATTGTTATTATTATTACACTAATTACCGCAATCCTTTGAATAATGCCCCCCTAAATTTATTCCCCTCCCTCGAATAATGTACCGATTAATAGGATAAAATAGGTAGTAAATAATTCCCCCCTTTAATAATTCCCCGGTACATTAATCAAGGGAACGTTGAAATGGGTGCTGTACATTGCAGGCCATATTATAGGTAGGTAATTAATTCTACCATTACATTATCTACATGGAAGGTATACATGCCTTATGTCTAAAGTCAAATTTTGTCCGTTGGAGGGAATATTATGACATTACAATATTTTCCATTGTATATGCCTGAAATTCGTAACATAAAAGAGTTCGGCTCTGAATTAATTTGTGCTGTAACAAATAATTCCCCCCTCGTATAATTCCCCATAGTGGTACCGCCAGCATCTCGTGGTTGTAAGTAATATATATAATAAGGATTACGGTATTTACTATGGTAATGTATTTTATTATATACCGTGTTCACTGTAATAGTATGGCCGGGTATATTAAAGTTGAATATAAGTGACGGGGGGAGTATACAATTAAGAGGAGGGTACGTTATTAAAGCAGGGTATAGCACATAATTAATTTATCCAAGCAAAGTAAAAGATTTCTTGAATACGAAATAAAAAAAACGTTTTCAAAATTTGCCTTTTGCAGAAAAATAAATCCATAAAATTGTGGCTCAAAATGCTATAATAATGCCTTTTCGGCTCGAAAATGCTAAATCTTTTTTGGAGCTCAAAATGATTTTTGTGTTTTTCCAAAAAAATTTTCGCATTTTTGATCTACGTAGGTTGCCAAAAGCTTAAAAATGTGGCGACCACTATACAAATTTGTTGACATGCTTTTCATGCTTTTTATGCTTTCTGGTCGCCTTAATCACTACTTTCAACTTCGAACCCCTCGATATTTTTTACCGTCTCTGCTGTATCCAGCACCAACCACCAACCACCACAAACACGGTAACGCTATAAAAAGTTAGCCTGCCCGGTAGTAAAGTAAAATGGCAGTTGGGTTCATTGAGATTCAACTTGGAGCCGGGACAAAATTGCTTTTCTACCGTTTTACCCAACTATGGAGCTAACTAACTTTTGATGGGTTACCGGCTAGTCATTTAATACTCAGTTAACTGAGTTATTTGTACCTACTTAGTACCTACCGTGGTATTTTACTAGGTATTTAAAATATGGGGGTAGTATATTACACTATAATAATACACAATTAGGGAGGGGTTCACTCTTTTGATAAGATACACTATGACAGTGAATACGGTATAATATATCTTAAAATCTTCCACCTAGTTCAAACAAATGTCACCAGTTTTATCTAGTTTTGAACTTTTTTGACCAATCTGTAGAAAAAAAGACATATCAGGCTTCTTTATATGACCAGTTATTGTCTTGCAAGTCAAGGGGCTCCTAGAGTCACGAAAATCGAACAATTTGCTTGAGATGTAGGTACTTTTGAACCGGTTTGAAAACTACGCAGATTCGAGTCGACAAAGAAATATTCCAAACCTTTTCTACATTTTTCTTACAAAAGCTCTTTGGTTTTTTAAACAGCTCAAATTTAATCATAAAAATGTGATTTTTGCATCCTCCAAAATGAGAGTTTTTTTGCTTGACTTAAGGTGATCCCTAGCCCCTAACCTTTAACATATTCAAGTGACAGAGGGGAGAGTCTAGTGTAAATATCCAATTTTTTAGTTTACAGTTTACACTTCGTCAGTTGCTTATAGCCAGATTTCGTTCTGTAACGACGACATGCTTTTGTTAGGTGGAAGATTTGCTAAAAGTCTTCTGTAACATTTATATTGCACATTAATATGATTATATGCTATGATTATAGATGCATGGAGTATAATTTTGAAATATTTGTAGGCTTGTTTTCTTCCCATGGTTGAATTGATAACGGAGAAAATGTGTGCGCTGTGTTACGAGCGAGCATGGTATGCAAAAATGGGTGGGTGTGAAGCCATCGGATATTTTCTGGAAAAAATGTCCACCAAATGGATTTTCACTCATCAGTTTGTGATAATCAAGGCCATGTTTTTCGTACTAACGGATCTTACGGGGGAGGTGTCGAGTGGAGCTGTGGACAAAGCTAAAGAAAATGTGAACAACGTGCTTCATATTTGTGCTTTAAATCGTGATCCAACCGTAGCTAACTTGCGTCAGAAAGCACTTACCGACTCAACTCTGGAATTTGTGAAGCAGTTAACAAGTCCTATTACCAACCTACGAGAGCAGTCTATGAAATCTCTCGAACTTTTGGCTAAATTGGAAGAGAAGCCTTTGCACGATATTATCAAGCCGCATCGGGAGGTTCTGGTAGATATGGTTCCACCGAAAAAACATCTAATTCGACATCAGTCAGTTCAGTCACAGTTGGGACTTCTGAATGGAAATACATTTTGCATGAATATTCGACCCAAACTATTCTCTGCAGATTTAAGTATTCCAGAACATAGGATTTTCATTTCTGAATTGGTCGCTTTGTGTGAAGCCGATGACTCGGGATTGCTGAAATTACCGTGCTATAAAAATGTAGTTAATTTAGTCCCAGTGAGAATTGCAGTGATTCGTGTCTTAGCTTGCGTTAATATTACGGGAGCTTTTAAGGATAAAATTGTCTCGATTTTTATGAAGGCTTTGTGCAATCCCAATCATGACCTACAAATTGCTGCGTACGAGTCTTTGAAAAAATTTGGGGAGGAGAATGTTATTGATATGGAACCTGTAAGGAAAAAAATTCTATTTAATTATCTATGTAATAAAATCGCGAGCTACAAAAACTGAATAATTTGAATGTAATTATTTGTGTTTATTAGTTATTGCTATTATGTTTCAGATCCAAGCTGCAGTACGACCATTGCTGGCTTCACTGAGTCAGATGAGAACTATATCAAGTCCACTGCTCTATCAAATATCGTACCTGTACAAACTTTATCCTAAGATTGTGTCCGAGAAGGTTTGGGAACAACTTCTGCAGATACTGCGAAAAGTTTTGGAGATAGCTCTTGTTAATCACAGCAAGAATCCTGTTAGGAGTGGCGCTCATGATTTGAAATTAGCTGTCTTAATACTGTCCTTGTATCCCATGATCGAATCAGCAAGTGTTCGGTTTGTTGAGCCCATCTGCAAGTTATTTCTTCAAGCTGAGAAAGCCCTAAATTTATGTGAAGGAAATCCGCTGCGTCCTCCTGTCATGAAATTTTTACAAGTTCAACCACTCGAGTACTTAAAACTTGTTTTCTGCTGTCCTTACGTTCAGTTACCTGAATGGAATCGTTTCTTCCTGTACTTCTTGGCTCATAAAGAGGGCCAAAGCTTGCGCAGTGCTTTACTACAGAATATAAGCAAGCTTCTGCCTTGCCTAAATGTGAAGAAGTCTCCGGTACTTCCTGTCATAAATGCACCAACAAATGTTAATCAGAACAACCCAAATCTTTTGAATCATCCCATCTCCCCGGCGGACCAGGTTGAAATTCAGTACTTGGCTGTGTCGTCTTTGTCAATTCTATGTGAATTTGAACCTGACTGGATTGTGAGTGGGGCTGGGAGCTTGGAGGTAGTAGAAGCACTGAAGCAGATATGGGAGAATCCGGAGTATCAGTCTACTCATGTATCTGCCGGAGCAACCTATGTAACCAATATGCTGATCGGAGGAAAATTTAATGTACAAACTTGGAAAGAGCCACAGATGATTGTTAAAATGCTGCTCCTGTACTACAAGGGACATGTGGACGAAATCGATCTTTTGTTTAAACTACTTTTGGCGTTTACAAGTCGAGGTGTTTCTCAGTTCCAGGTAAGTGTCAAATAAATTACATGTGAAAAGTACTTCATTTGCAATTACAATTCACATCCTAATGAAAATAGTCGTATTGCATAAATATACTGGTTCTAAAACTTATAATAATAATAACTAATAATTACAGTCTGTCTCGTATTTGCAGTTCTTCAAGGACTATCTAGAGAAAGAAGTGGCCACATATACAATTCCTTGGAAGAGAAAAGTGTTTTTTAGATTCGTGGAAAAATTTCACGATAAAGACTACCCGGATGAGTTAAAAGCTAAGATCATGCAGTATATCATCATTCCATGCATGTCCTACTGTTTTGAACGTGGATCAGGCGACGAGTTGATTGGTTCTAAACCAATG
Source organism: Ptenothrix huangshanensis (assembly GCA_036851915.1). NCBI lineage: Eukaryota > Metazoa > Arthropoda > Collembola > Symphypleona > Dicyrtomidae > Ptenothrix > Ptenothrix huangshanensis. The sequence continues at coordinate 4,611 of JAAXYX010000580.1, read as the reverse complement.
CCAGACACAGATAGCCAAAATAATATTGTCAGTGTATTCCTTGAGCAAATAATAGACCCTGATAATACTAACTCGATGGCGGACTGTGTAAGAATCATGGTTTGTCAAGTAGGATGTCTACTTGTGGAACAAGCTGCTCCTCATATCCACAATGCAATCAATAAGAAACAGGGTTCGAAACTAAGGAGACTCATGACATGGGCTTGGCCATGTCTTCTGAGTAAAACGTGTGTGGATTCTAGTACCAAGTACTATGGTCATTTGTTACTGAGTCAGATCATCGCGAAATTTGCCATTCATAAGAGAATCGTGCTGCAAGTTTTCCATAGTTTACTTAAAGCATCCGCAATCGATGCAAAGAACGTTGTGAAACAAGCTTTGGAAATTCTTACTCCTGCCCTTCCATCCAGAATGGAGGATGGAAATACCATGCTCATTCATTGGACAAAGAAGATCTTGGTGGAGGAAGGTCATGCATTAGCGCAGCTTATGCATATTTTACAGCTAATAGTGCGGCAGTGGAAAGTGTACTACCCGGTTCGTCATATGTTGATTAACCACATGGTGACAGCAATCCAACGACTCAGCTTTACTGCTACGAGTACGTTTGAACATCGGAAATTGGCTGTGGAGTTGGCAGAAGTTATTATCAAGTGGGAATTGGAAAGGATTAAAAGTGGGGACGATGGTGGCGGACCTCCAGAGCCGAAAAAAGTTCGATTGGCCAAAGAAGTGAAGAAATTCGACCGGCAGCATACGGACTCGGTCACGAATTTCTTGCTGAGAATGGCGTGTCAGGTTAATGAAGCAACAGCGACGACTGGTTCGGCGGGAGATTTGCTTTCGAAACGTTGTGTGAGTTTGGTAAAGGCGGTGCTCAAACCTGAATTATGGCTGAATGCTGATTTAAAATTAGGTTGGTTTGACAAATTATTTGGATCGTTGGATTCCCCTCAAGTGAATTATCCCAATATTTGCACAGCTTTGGAACTTCTTACGTATGTTATTGGACTTTTGCCGAAGGACTCTGTGCTGGAACATTTTAAAGGACTGCAGAAAGGCATTTCCTCGTGCATGAATAGTCAAAACACTAAAGTTATTCGAGCCACCCACAATTTAATGACGAAATTATTCGGCATTTTTCCCACCGAATATCCCGGAGTGAATTCCAGTGGCGTGGGGAAGCATGATGAGTTGGAAACACTTTATACCAATGTAGGTAAAATTATCTTTGAAGGTTTGGTCAACTATGAGAAACTGCAAACGCCGAATCCTTCCGCCCTTCAGGGTTCCATTATGATGCTCAAAGCAGCTTGTACGAACAACCCGTGCTACATTGACAGACTCATTACACCATTTACAAAAGTTCTGCTCAAATTGTCCAGGGAGCATTTAACTCCGGGAGCGACGGACGCTGCTCTAGGAACAGAGTTGCTCATCCTTAGTTTGGATCTTGTCAAAAATCGTGTGGGCGTTATGGGAGTGGATATGAGGAAAGGATTTATCGGCACCGTGCTTGTGGCACTTATTGAGAAAACGACGGATACGAGAGTGATGCAAGCAATAATTAAAATGCTGGATGAATGGATGAGGAATAAGAACCCTATTGTCATTAATCAAGGGCCGAGCATACGGGAAAAGTGTATTCTGCTTGTGAAAATGATGCAAAATGTGGAGAAGAGATTCTCACACGATCAGGAGTTACTTGCTATGTACCTTGAGCTAATTAATTTTATTTATCGGGATGAGCATTTGAAAGGGACTGAGCTGAATTCCAAGTTAGAAGGAGCATTCCTTGCTGGTCTACGCTGTTCACAGACTCACATTCGTCAACAGTTTTTCAACGTTTTCGATGCTTCGATTAGGAGAAGACTCCACGATCGGATAATGTACATCATTTGCAGTCAGAATTGGGAAGCAATGGGTCCGCACTACTGGATTAAACAATGCGAGGAACTCTTATTGTCCACCGTGGAGGATGTGAGGCTTAAGATTTCACCACTGGAGAGTAGAATGTGTGCAATATCTGATCCGGATCCCAGGAGTAGTTCTGATGAATTATCAATGAGAGGTGGTTTCGATCATGAGCTGCCTTTCGTTCAATCTTTGGAAGGCAAGATAAATGCATTGCAGAAGGTGGAGGACGGAGACGAAAGTAAAATTCAGGAAGCAGTGAACGAATTGGAAGACAGTTTTATTTCCTTGGGATGGAATGACCCTGAGTCGACCATTGCAAATGTGAAGACGATCCTGTATAAGCAGGCTAAATTCAGAGCTCAGGGGGCAGATCCTAAACTGACGGATTTCATAGCTTCTCTGATACAACTTTGTCACTACAGTACTTCATTAGCTGAGAAAATTTGGATAGCATTCTTTCCTCGTGCGTGGAAAATCTTTTCGGATAAGCAACAAATGGCTTTGGCAAACGAGATGGTCCCGTTCCTGTGCAGTGGAGTGCACATCCAGCAGCAGAGTTGTATGCCAAGTGCACTAAATACCTTTGTAGAGGCTTTATGTCAGTGTGTTCCGTTTATTCACATGCGACCCTCTGTACTGTATTATTTGGGCAAAACTCATAACTTATGGCATAGAATGACTTTACTATTGGAACAAATGGCTTTGGACCAGGGGACCAGTTCGCAGCAAATCAAGAATAAGAAGGATGCGCCGGTCGTTACGGATTGCTATGACTTTGAGCCTGCCACAACAGTGTCGAATACGGGAGCTACAACTTCACAACAGCAAGAGATTTTGGATTCGTTGTCCGATCTTTATGCCGTGCTCAAAGAAGATGATTTGTGGGCTGGACTGTGGCAGAGACGAGCCAAGTATGTTGAGACCAACATTGGCATTGCTTTCGAGCAACAATGTTTTTACGAGAAGGCTCAAACAGCGTATGAACTGGCCATGTCGAAGGCTAAAATCGATTTCACCTCTCAGGCAGCAACTGCTGCTCATTTCCCTGAATTTCGGCTGTGGGAAGAACACTGGATTAAATGTAGCAAAGAGTTGAATCAATGGGATAATGTCTTGGAGTATGCAACAACTAAAGGAGGAGCTTCACCGGCTTTAGCATTGGAATCAGCCTGGCGCTCGAATCCCAACTGGACTTTGATGAAAGACGCTCTGACACAGATTGAGTATTCATGTGCCAAGGATATGGCGTGGAAAGTTCACATGTACCGAGGATATGTTGCGATTTGTTCTGGTGAGGATCAGAATCTGGGCATTGTAGAACGGTATGTGGAAACGGCCACGCAGTTGTGCATCAAGGACTGGAGGAGACTTCCGAATTTGGTCTCTAATGTACATGTGGGCATATTACAAGCTGCACAGCAAATCGTGGAACTTCATGAAGCTACGCAGATTCATCAAGGCTTGATCATGGGACGTTCTAACACTTTACATGACATGAAGGCTGTTGTGAAAACATGGAGAAATCGCCTACCTTGTATATCTGATGACATTAGTCATTGGTCGGATATTTTTGCATGGCGTTATATTCACTATCAGTTCATTGCTAACCATTTCGATGGGCTCCAGCAGGCACCAGCTGTGGATCCGCAAGGCAATCAAACAATGCTGGGTGTGCACGCTTCAGCTCAGGTAATTTGAATGTTTTTAGAATGGAACATGATGCGTATAAATGTTCACTCCTAGAATCACTTGCAACTTTAAATCTCACGCTGCTTATTTAAACAAAGTAGCAACATAAACATACCCTGGATTTTTAACACCGTTTTCACTATTTTCTTCTGTGTTGCCTGTACTACTTCTACCTATGTATAGTAATTTACCTAGGTATGACGTAGACGTAATCATAACCTTGTGGTGTTAATTTATTCCAGGCTATCTGCCACTTCGGGAAAATTTTGAGGAAGCACAATTTGTGTAGTGTGGCATTGCTAGCTCTGACGAAGATTTACAATATCCCAAGTGTTCCCATCGTGGACTGTTTCCAAAAAATTAAGCAGCAAGTCAAATGCTATATCCAACAGTCGCAGGTGTTGGGCAGGAACGAATTGCAAGAGGCAGTTGACATTGTTGAGTCAACTAACTTAAAATACTTTTCCAAAGAAATGACTGCAGAGTTTTTTGTTCTCAAAGGTGTACTTCTGTCGCAAATTGGTACGTTGGAACTTTGAATAAATCAAATCGAGTGGTTCGTCTAAGCACGGATCGCTTCTTGAATTGAATTATGGAAGTGTATTTATGTACCTACTTGCCTACATTTACTTTTGTTTTAAATTATTGTTGTCGATTGCCTCCTATCCAGGTCGAACGGAAGAAGCAAATAAATCCTTCTCGGCAGCATGCCAGCTTCATGAGTCTCTGCACAAAGCTTGGGGCGTTTGGGGTGATTACTTGGAAAGTTCTTTCACCCGGGATGCGAGACAATTCCATGTTGGAGTTGCTGCTGTGGTTGCATTCATGCATGCTTGTCGTCACCAGAATGAACCAAAGGCGAGGAAATATATTGCTAAAGTAAGTCAAGTCTTTACTGTTCAGTCATTCTCAATTTACCGATCATTCGTCGGTGAATATGGAAAACCTCCAGATTGAACTTTGCCGTTAGTAAGAAAACCTCCAGATTGAAGTTTGTCGCTAATA
>JAAXYX010000579.1:0-35192 GCA_036851915.1 Ptenothrix huangshanensis | reverse complement strand
AAAGGCCAATCACTAGGTGCCACAACAAAGGGCTACGTGCCAATCAAAAGGGCTATGTGCCAATCAAAAGGGCTAGGTGCCACGTTTGGCACCTAGTTAACATGTTAAAATAGTCACTGAATTAATTATTATACCTACTGACAAAAATAACTTCCCTCTACGCAATAAAATGGATAAATATATTCAATGTTCAAGGTGATGCAAAAACCCACTAACCTACAGTATACACTTCATGGTATTTTTTTAGCTGCTATCGTTGACTTTGGAAATTGGCAATATAAGAAATTGGATGTAGATGTAACTAATATTACTATCGGAGCAATCACATCCAGATCCAGATCCAGGTATCCAGTGTGTAATCAATAATTCAATCCCAAATAAAATACAAACTGGGTCTAAATTATCAAAGATTACGCACTCACAATTAATTTTTGGAAAAAGTTGCGAATCTCTTTGTCTTTACACCAACTTTCTTGCCATTTGGCTTGCCAATTTCACTACTTTGCTAAAAGCTAGTGAGCTAGACTAGTAGTAAGCTCACACGTACAGTCAGCCACAGTCGACACCAGTACACCAGTACACCTTGTCTTGCAAACTCCTATAATTTTGAGAGATAGAAGGAATCGGAAGATGCTACGCCAACGCCAATACCGATTGCCAATGATAAACCAAACCTAAAGCCAGTGCAAGGCAAGGGTATACAATATAGATAATAACATGAAATAAAATAATTAAGATATTGTTTATCTATGCAAATATAAAGAGCAGGTGAAATTTTGAACCTACCGCGTGGCATTACATACTATTGCCGTATCATAATATATTATTCGCACATTCTCACTTAAACTCTACACATTCAATTACAGAATTACAGATCCAATTGCAGAAAGAAGAATACATTATGTACCGATACAGGATACAGCAGGAGGAAGACAGGAAGATATGATGTGATAAGCTGAAAGGCTTTCTATCTTTTAGTATATAGCCTTCTTTAGTGTGAAGGTGTGAACTATAGGTGCACTATTACTATTACATTTACATATTTGCAGTAGGTTAGGTACTAGGCACTAGGTACTAGTACTAGGTACAGGTACATACTGTAGCTTGTAGCAAAACTAAACTCATCTCATATCCGACAATCCGACCTTCAGTTGGACTTGGACTTATGATCATCAATAATCAAAACCAAACCATAAATGCTAAATACTAGCTTGCAATTATATATCACTATATCATAAAGAAAAACCACGATCACGAGTGCCAACAAAATTACAAGTGATCAAAATTTAAAATTCAAAACCATTCACAGCACAGGATAATTTGAAGGAGGAATCGGAATAATTGTAATTACCTGCAATTAATTATTATCTGTTCTGTATCTGTGCACTAGAGTCACATTATAGTAAAGCCAACATCGCCCGTGAAAGCACGAACTACGAACTACAATTACCCGGCGAGGAACTTAATTAACTACTTAAGGTATATTCTAGAAAGTTTTTTACTCTTGCAATCAACATTCAAGATTGAAGGAAATTACAAGTTAGGAAATCGGAAAAAGGACAGGACTTCCCGAATGAAGTTCTTAACTCTAGTAACCTGTGGCCTGATACTAATTTGGAGAGTACAATTAACAAATTCGGAAAATCAGTATGACAATGACTTACCTGAGGAGCAAGTTCCGTTTTATTTCAGCAACTACCCACACGTAGCCCGCGAATGCTTGGACAACCCACGTTGTGAATACAAGGTAATGGGAGACGTCAGATAAATAAATGCTAATCAAAAAATGTTGGTGTTAGTTAGTGTTAGCCTTATCCTTCCGTTCGTTGCACAACTTTCCACTAAACATTTAGATACTTACAATCGACATAATTAATTGATATCGCGTATAATTATATCATAGTGTCAGTAGTTCCAGTCCAGGAGAAATGGGTAAATGTATGATATGGATATGGTGTGGTTTCGTATACTCGTATCGCCGTCGCTATGATGATGATAATAGTAGTAAATTATGATAAGATAATATTGTAATAGCGTGTCACTTGTAGGTTATTGGAAGCAAGACTTAAAAAAAGTAAATCGCAAAGGATAAATTCAAAAGGAAAGGTTGAGTTCATTCAAGAGACTCGGCACCCAGCATCTTCACAGTTCACATTGATTAATACATTTTTTATGTGCAAGTACCTATGTATACTATAATTTATATGATACTAATGAATATGCAAATTATACTTGTAGTTCATAATAATTATATTGGAAAGATAAGATGAAGATGAGCTTTATTTTACTTCGTATGAAGCATAAGCTTAATTAATGTATGTAATTATCAAGCTGGCAAATCGATGCGGCTATTGGACCCTTTCGAATCTTAAATTACTTTAAAATTCGTGGAAAAATATTCGTTCCTTCTGATTGCATCAACATTATCAACATTGTTTGTTGCAGATTCACGCAAATAAAAATGTGTGTTGGGGCTATGAAGACGACTGCGATTTATTGCCCAAATCCTATTCTCATCCAATCTGTGACGAAGATCATCGGGGTTGGGTAAATAGTAAGAGTGAGCAAATCGCTACTTTCTACAAGCAGGGAGACTTTGGATTTATAAAGGGTGTCCGCAATTCTTTGAGTCTACTATGCCAGCCAACCTACAGGGTATGACATACTACATCCATTTACTAGTAATAATAAACGCAACTAATAATAGTTACGCAAACATAGATTTAATTTTTTAGATGTATTATAATTTATAGCTCAATGATTTGTGTTTTTGTTTTGTAATTGTAAAAATCAGGAGGATTCTTCTTTGGAATGCTCGGAAAGTATGACATTTTGCCGAGGGCGAAATATCATGATTGATTTCAGAGATTTGGAGAAACGTGACAAACCGGTGATGTATGACACAGACGTTTTAAAACCGGGACAAATTGGGGGATATTGCAAATTACTGGAAAGTAATTTTAAAAAAGCATTAGGACCTATGAGTTCGCTTCAGTCATGGTCTCCAGAAATTCAGAATTTCGTCGAATTGAAGTCAAGACCTATGGATTCCAATTCCAGTGATCCAACTGTCTGTGATGTGGTTATTACCAGACCGACGATGATTATGAAAATCGATGCGAGTGAGTTCAAGTGCATTTTCGGGTTGTATTTAAGCCCCAGCCGGATTACGGGGTTGAGGACTGAATTTTGTTAAAATTGATTTCAAATTGATGTCATTTTTGTTTTTCTTTGTTTCAGCTGTCAGCTATTATCACCATTTTTGTGACTTCGTTAATTTGTACGTCATATTTTTCACTGCATCATAACATACATTTTAAATTAAAGCAGTATCATTTTACAATATATACATATTTTATCTTGAAGGTTTTTAATATAGGTGATGGTGTTTGTGCATTTCTTGGTTTGTTAAGGTATATGTCTCTCCACGTAAACGCTACCCCTACTGTGAGTAATCCATTTACAAAAGACGTGAATATACTAATCTGGCGAACCTATGATTACTCGTCCAACTTTGGAGCAGTGTTTAATGCATTCACTAAACATCGACTCCTCTCGCTAAACAATTTCAAAGGAAAGAGGGTGTGCTTCAAGAATGCCGTTTTCCCGCTACTGCCAAGAATGATATTTGGGTTATTTTATAATACTCCTTTGGTAAGCAGATAATCTGTGCCCTGCGCTCGTGTTCTGATTTAAAAAATCATTATTATCGACATTTAGAATACTTTCGTCTTGTCTGTCGAAATCAAATTATCTAATTATCACACGTGGAATATTCATGCGATCCCTGTTCTTTATCTCATTCACAGATTTGGGGATGCAGAAATAGTGGCTTATTCCATGCATTTTCTAACTTTATTCTGCATCGATTAAACGTTCACCGAAGAAAAGTACCTACTTCTAAAAAATTGAACGTCACATTCATCAGTCGGAAAACGGCTTTCCGGAAAGTTTTGAATGAAGGTGTTCTACTTGCTGAACTCAGAAAAAACCCGGAATTGAATGTGATACAGGTAAAGTTTTTTTTGATCGAATAGCGCAGTTCCTTTTTACTTTAATTAATTTCATTGTAGGCTTTATTTTTTCTTCCGAATTACTTCAGTGATGTTGAATTTCAAGGAATGAAGGAAGTAATTAACAAATGCTAATTTTTTTCGTCTAGGCTGAATTCACTTGGACTACTCCTTTTACTGAACAGTTGCAAGTCATACAAAATACGGACATATTAATAGGAATGCATGGAGCTGGATTAACTCATTTATTGTTCCTACCGGACTGGGCAGCTATTTTTGAACTGTGATTATTACTTTTCTTACTACTCATTTGAACGTTTGTTATAGCAAAGCTGAAAAGGATTTAAAAATATGTAGTTTTTGAAATTAGCTTCGTTAAGTAATTGTAACAATTGTTTTTTCAACAGATATAATTGTGATGACGAGCACTGTTACGCTGATTTGGCGAGACTTCGTGGGATTAAGTACATAACTTGGGAAAAACTTGACAAGCTTGAAGAGAAGGATCGAGACCCAAAATTGGTTGGAGCCCATGCAAAACACGCTAACTATGTTTTTAACCCGGCAGAATTTGTGCGACTCGTCAAAAAAGCTACGCATCATGTTAAGCGCGAAATTAAAAAACGAACTTCAAACAACGACCGTGATGAACTCTAATAAGTGGCAAAATCATTATTTGCAAACTCTTCTTCGTCAGTATTATGAAACTAAGCTGTTATAACTACGAACTATTATCGAATTATAATTAATGGCTTCAGCACTGGAAGTCGAAGTAATCGCGGCTCACCTTATCGTGACTACGAATTATGAGATTATCACTAGCATTGTCTAGTAGGCAATGTGTAATGATTTGTATTTGTACCACTATTACTTCTACAACTGCTTACCTCTAACCTAAAAAGCTATCCAAAATGACTGACGAGTGTTTGCCTTAACGTATTACACCTAATGTAATTGGATACGACGATAATATGGATTACTTAATTTATTATTTATTTATGTGTGCTTCACTGTAATCGGTTTATAGAACATTCCACTGCAAACATTTTGAGGATGAATGCATCATCTTTGAACTCAAATGTCAGAATTTTATTTCCATTGATCAATTACTGAATTTACATACATACTGGGGTATGGTAATAATCATCTATGAACGATTTTTAATTTATTCGACTGACATATTCCACTATTTTTCGATAGCAGTATCATCACGTTGATCGTTTTATTAACCTATATATCTAAGCAAAAATACCTACTATAGTGAGCTATTCTCGCCTTAGCTTTTAATCAAAACTACTTAAAACCTTCAAAGCTACTTATTTTGTTGCATTTATAGCAATACTGTCATTTTTGATATTTTGTAAACTGCAATGATTTGTGTTTGCAGTATAATTATTGCATTTATATGTATTCAATAATACCTATAAACGGCTGTTCTTTAGTCGTGCTTTAAGACTTTTTTTCGCTTGAACTTTTCAATGACTGAAAAATAAATAATCAAAACATCATCAGATCGATTTTATTTGCGTTGTTTCAAACCAAGTAGCCAAGAAATAGTTTCCAAATTCATTTAGCCGTATTAAAAATTAGAATAAATATATGAATCTAGTACACTTTGAATAATAACTGGGACTTGAATAATTACCGTGCCCAGATTAATTGCTGGACCTGGACAGTCTGGAGATAAAAAAAACAGTAGTAATCGGCAAGCTACAGTAAGTTATTCAATTTTACAATTACATATAGCACCATAGCTCCGAATTCCGGCGACAATTATTTTATTTCGGGACATTAGTTGAAACTTTGCGGTATTTATTGTCATTGCTGTTATTTTTATGTATGAAGATTTCTGTGCAGGAACTCAGGAAGGAGACATGAAAGCGTTGACACCTATCATGGAAATAAATAAAGTCTTGGTGAAAGCAAGGGAAAGCGAGTGAAACTGAGGTTTCAGCGCTCGAAAGCATTCGAATTTCGAATTGAACTGGAACGGTAGAAAGCATGGGTTTATAAGGCAATTGAAGGTGATATTCGTCTAAATAGAATTCCTCGCGGAATCTCACTTCTGTCACGAATTTTTCCACTTGAACTTGGAGTCGGTTTGTCTGTCCCTTGTCGGCCTTTATTAGTTGTCTTTGTTTATACTATAGCTGGTGGGTGAATCCGTAAAGTAGTTGCAGTATGTAATGTTAGAGGTGAATCAGCTGTTATCACTATCACTTTCACGGTTTCCTCTCCGGTGCGGGTTTGTTTGTACCATCGCAACCGAACCGAACCGCTACATACATATATTCACTATCGCTACTACTACTGCTTTTATTTACTTTTATCAGGATACATTTCTCGTTTTTTGATTATGGCTCTAGTAACTATTTTTAGTGACGTCAAACATTGACATCTCCATCTTATGTAAACATTTTCACAAGTTTCGGAAGAGGAATGAAGCAAAATCCGGTTAGATACTGATTGCAGTATTCTAGTTATAAATACAAATACTGCTAATATTGACCACCATGCACAACTCGGGAGTCTGTGTTTGGATCTCCGGACAGCCGATTTAACAGTACGACTTCCTACCGACAGACCGGTAAGTACCAATAATTAATTCTTTCGAAATGTCAAATGTGCATGTAAATTGGTGTTAATGAAGCCAGAACCACGATACCAATTATCGCAGGTAGGTGATTAATAATTGTGAATTGTGACAGTGCAAAACGTGTTCTTACGAAATTCCATTTCACGTTCTAGAGCAAATAAATTATAAAAATAAATTAGTATTGTTTATTAATTTAATTGTCAAGCAAGCGGTAAATATCTTGTCTTCATTTCTAGTGGTAGGTACAACGTACAACAATAATTATTATTAAAATGATTTATTTACTTTCCAACGATGAACCGTGTGACTTGGCGTGTCTATGGTTACACAGCCGAAATTGAATGCCTGTCGTATTAGTCTTATTGAGCTCCCTGCCTGACAGCCTGAGTAATCCCTATAGAAAATGCCAGCTTGTACATACCTCGTGGTTAAGTTCCAATTTCCGATTATAGTAGGTAAGATCAATGCACAGTATATTTGTTAACATTTGGCATTTTAGTTTGAAATGTCAGTTGAACTTTAATTCATATTAGGCCTAACACCTAATGCCAAGGTGCATTCAAACTAGGATTTCTAAAATTAAAACTGTTTGTTTTTAATTATTCGCTTTTATTTATGTACTTTATATACTTTTAGACTTCGACAGACTCGACTGGTGTTTGCCTTGTCAGCAGAAAATGTCAACGTCGAATGAGTTTATTACTGGCAGAAATTGCAACAGTGCGAACACGAAGTGAAGGAGTGGATCAAGACTTCGATTTTAATAATGGGGTTTTTTCTACAATTAAGGCTTCTATTATGGAAAAATTTCACGTTAAAACGAAGAAGGCCTGTAAGATTCAGTAACGAAGTGTTTGTCTGCATATTTTTTTTTTAAACACGAGGAAGAAATTGATTAATTACAATGTTTGTTAGGTCGTGCTTATGTTCGAGCTGATAATACCATTGGTTTTGTTCATAATATTGGTGGGCATTCGGAGTAAACAACCTGCACAAAATTACCCATCACGTAAGGCAATTTTATTATGTCAAAAAATAGTGCAAACAAATAGTATTCATGTACATATTTTGTTCCAAGGAGCGTTGCATTTATTTTATTATATTAATTTGAAATTTCCAGAACATTTTCCAGTATGGCCATTACCAAGCGCAGGTTTAATTTCGGTGATGCAAGCATTTTGTGACAGTGGAGAAACCGATCAGTACGGATTCTACAAGAACGCGAATGCGACGTGAGTACTGTGTCAACGTATTATATAAATATGAGTTTTTTGTTGTGGACACTTCTCATATCTGGGTGTCTGCTTTCAAAAGATTAAAGCATTATCGTGTTGATTGAAATAGGGCCACCGACTTTCTTTCTAAACTGAACTCAGTTGCTGAAAATAATAACTTTTTCCAGCCGAAGTTTACATTGGACGAACTCAATGAAATCCCCAGAATTTACAGAAGCATTGTAGAAGATCCTATTAGTGTGAAAGAAGCCTTTGATTCTAAAAGTTTCGGTACGCATTTTATTTTCGATATAATCCTGCATATTATTTGAGACACCAGTATCATTTATTTAGCTATTTGGTTAAAATTTGAGCTTTTTAATTGAAAAATTTTTGGTATCGGATTGTTTGAACCACGAGACATAGGTAATTTTCCGGCAATCAATACTTTAAAAGTTTTGTGGTATAAAATGGGATTCAAAATTTTGTTGACGTAACGGAGTTTCAAATTTTAATTTTTTAAAGGTTACCAGAGTACTATTTTATTTAGGGACATACATTCTTGTCGGGAATATTCGAACAGATGGCGGGGATGAAAATGTTATTAAAATATTTTTTGCAGAAATCCGGCCATCAAAATCATTTCAAAATGTTCGTGAGGCTGAAAACTTTTTCATCCAAGACTTATCGTTTAGTGCCGACAGTGTTCACTACGTCTTTCACAATACATCACTAAATAAAACCAAGCTTTACTCGTTACTTTTCCACTATCCTTTTGAAACAAATGCATTACTCGGACTTATGCCGGATGAGAAGGAAAATCCAGGCGGCAACTACCTTCCATTTCCCGAAAATCATGTTCTCTTGGATGTTGGAAATTCTGCAAACTTACGTGAACACCAACCTTTTATCAATAAAGTTGCTACAACAATGCTTGATTCTACTACCGAGGGTATATTTCACACTTACTTGAAAAACAACGTACCTTTTCAAAAGCGATTTCTTGAAGTTATAAGTGGCAATGCTAACATTACAATAGACGACAGCTTACTGCTTATAAAAGTACGGGGTAATATTTTAACTACTGGATTATTAATACGATTTTTTAAGTTTTAAAGATTGAATAGTTATCTACACTAAATTTAGCCCGTTTTAAATTCTTACGTAGCCAAAACCATTTTTGTAATTGTGTATACATTTATCCTGCAGGATGCGGTTTTAGAAACGTTCGTGCTGGATATGTATATATGCAGTGAGCATCAAGGGTCATCTTACTACGAACTTGTGCTTTGTGATAAGAATGGAACCCAAGTAAGTGCGCAGAATGATTCTCAATGCAAACGGCACCTAAAAAGATTTTATGAGCAGTTCTGTGACTTGGGCATTACTGAAAAGCTGCTGCTTCATGAATTTATCGTCAAGGAACTTAACACAACTCTTTTAGCACATGGGGTAAGGCGATCGAGAGCATAGCACTAAATTTACAAGTCAAAAGAAATATTAATGACATCAGGATTAATTGTTATTCATTATAATTTGAGTTTAAATAAGTGCAAGTGCCTTGATAAAATCTGTTGCAGGCAATGAAGGAATGGAACTACAAAAATATGCGCACCAAAATCGAGAAACTTGCCAAGGATATAAATACTTTTGTTCTTTTCAAAAAAACAGTTCGAATAATGGCAAAATTAGCGTCTTCTTTACCTCAAAAGTATTGCAATGCTAATCACACCGCGGAAAATATGAGTAAAACTGTAAATACAGAGAAAGATGAATTGGCTGATAAAGTTGATCTTGCTGGAGCAGAGAGCATAATGTTGAATCGCGATACCGAGAGTGAAGGTGTAAATAATGCATCGAAGATCGTCAAAAATGTGAAGAAAAAACCGGTAAAGAATTTTTACTTTAACTTTTGCTTTTTCAATTTGACAGTATGTTTAAATAATTTAGTATAACGGGCTAAGGTGCAGAATTAATAATACTGAATGGATTATTATTATTCCTATTAACGCTTACAACTCAGAATTTGCCCTATGCTCTGATGAAAATTTGGAAATCCATGCAAAAAACAGTGTGTGGCGAAGTATTTGAATTTGAAGGTTTGAAAAACTTTCAGAATTCCTTGCGGTTTCGTTTAATTGTGATTTTTCAATTAGACTTAGCTCCTGAGCAATTACCATTATTGGTAATTATTAATTAATAATGAACGGATTATAATTACATTTGCAGAAGAACATGTAAACTCATTAAAGGACATGGGCTTGTCCAAAGTTCAGATGGAGAAATTAGAGTTACTCATTCACGTGCTTTACAACAACCCGAAAGTTTTATACACCCCTACAGGGACCCAGGCAGATCTCGTAATAAAGAAGGTACGTCGCATGAAATCAAAATTTGAATGTTAAAAGTAATTTTAATAACGTGACACCTTGGCGCACCAGTCACCATTTAAGGTGACACGTTTTGACCATGCCAGCATAGTTTCTAATTGTTATGTTTGTAAACATATGGTTTTTGTAGGCGAACGCGACGTTCATTTTGTTTGACAAAATTAACCAATACGCGAAGCGCATCTTGGATGTGGGCAAAGAAATTAAGGATTTTTTGAACTCAAAGAAAACGGAAATGAATTTGATCATTTTGAGAGAAATACAAAACGATATCGTTCGTTCACCCTTATATTCCCTGCTATTTGCACAGCCAGCCGTACAAGAATTCTTATCCGACCCTGACATTGCAAATAAGGTGTGTTACAAAGTTGCAGTTTTCGTTTTTTATTGTAGCATTACAACTATTACGATTTTGATTTCAAAACGGTTATGGTGTAAAACTTTTTCTGTTACAGAAAAGTTTCATAAAGGAAATCGATACGATTACTTTGGCTGCCTGCAGTTGGCAGGAGTTAATGGAGGGCTTGAATTTTAATATCTTCAAAGGATTTCGAACGGAGGATGAAATGCTTACATATTTCAAGACTAAAGCATATTTTGACAATATAACTGTTCTCGCTGGTTTGTCTTAATATATTTTAATGAATTAATTAATAAATTGTATTATGTAATTAGTTTAGGTTCATGGACTGCAATATATGTGTTGGGTAGTTGCATGCGTTAGGTAATTAGCTGCAGCATAGAAGTAGTAACGTAAGGAAGTGGACAATTATGATGCATTTCCAAGTATTTTATTTGTCACGTGTAGACAAATGTGAACAAGTCACTCTGAGCGTTGTTTACAGAATCCACCTGCTGCTGAAATTTTGCTGTTACGTTACATACGTAACATGTGCAGCGTGTACTTTCGTAGCATGTTTACAAATGTCTACAGGGCTCATTTTGTCATGGTTTGTGAGCAATGTCGGTTGTTGCTTACTCTTGAAAGATTCACATTTATTTCGTATCAGCTTGGACCCGATTCTGAGAATAGCGACTTTACAGTTTTACTTCACAATGTACTATAAGGTTCTGTAGGTTTAAAATACCCTTTGGTGTAACAATTTAGAATGATACCCGACTTTTTTTATTTTTAGGGGTTGTCTTCCACATGAATAATGATGGATCCCTACCGAACCACATGATTTATAAAATTCGACAGAATGCATCTCTCACGATTGACACGAAGCGAATTCGAAATCGATTTTGGTTTCCTGGTCCTCGTGTGTGGGGATACAATTATTACTATTTTGGATTCGTGTGGGTCCAGGTGAGTCAGCTTTTTTAACTCAATGAAAGCGATTTGATTGACGTAATTCAAAATTCACTGGCACACAACCTTGTATGCTTTCCTGAATTTATTGCGTACTTAAATGTAAGCATGCAAGGATGGATACAGGAGTGCCAGACTGAATTGCTAGAGTACTAATGGCTCAAATTTTCGGCTTTACTTTCCAGGATATTTTAGAAAGGGCCATGATTAGCTTGTACGCTGAACGGGATGTGACCAGCCCTGGAACTTATTTACAACAATTCCCTTACCCGTGTTACATTCGGGATCAGTTCCTTTTTATGATTCAGCATGTCATGCCTTTGTGTTTGACTATTTCATGGGTTTACTCTGTGGCCATACTTGTACAACACATCGTTTATGAAAAGGAGCAACGTCTGAAAGAAGTCAGTAATTTCATGAATAAATGTTTCTACAGCTATAACAATATGATACTATAATAATACGGTACTTCAACAAATTGATGATTGATGTCACTAATTTGCCGTGTAATGTTTTGCAGGTAATGAAGATGATGGGCTTGAAAAACGGCGTTTTATGGATAGCATGGTTCCTCACTTCCTTCACGCAAATGACTGTAACCATTGGGATTCTTACTCTGGTTTTAAAATATGGAAAAGTGCTGACGTACAGCAACCCCTGGATAGTCTTCCTGACTATGGAATCCTTTTCTGTTGCAATAATTATGTTTTCGTAAGCATTACATTTAGAATTTAAAATTTTAAATTACGGAAATATCAGTTGACCGGACCTTGTCCTTCACCTTAAATGAATTGTAGTTGAGTGTATTTATTTCTTACAATAGATTTAAGTTGAATCCATAATAATAATTTTGATAATAGCTTTGTGGGAATCTTTGCAGTTTTCTTGTTAGTGCACTATACTCAAAAGCAAAACTAGCTGCCGCTTGTGCTGGAATCATTTACTTTATGTCTTACGTTCCTTACATGTATATTGCTGTGAAAGAGGAGTCAGCTCATGAAATTGTTCCAGCCTGGTTGAAAGCTGTTGCAGTAAGTCTTTATATCTGTCATCAATATTGTAATTAATTCTAGCAGTATGGTAAGGTTATTCGTTGAGAACAGCAATGCACTTTCACTGGAAATAAAGATTTGTTCGAAATAAATACTCTTGATTTGTTTCTCAGAGCCTTTTGGCGCCTACAGCATTTGGCCTAGGTGCAAAATACTTTGCCTTTTATGAAGAAATTGGAGTGGGGATCCAGTGGCATAATATAAATGTATCGCCTGCAGAATCAGACAAATATAATTTGGGGGCTGTGGTGATTATGCTTATGATTGATGCTGTTTACTACGGAGTTATTTTTTGGTACATTGAAAACATTCATCCTGGTAGGTGACATTGAAAATGAAATTTATGATTTACCATTTGTTGGGAACAAACATGACTATCATTGGAATTACTTGTATGGTTTCAAGTATTGATTTGCATCTGTTGTTGTTCTTCAGGAACTTTTGGTCTACCACGGCCATGGTACTTTCCCTTACAGAAATCATACTGGCTTGGGTATGACTCAGCAGAGGAAAGTCCAGGTAGTCCGACAAATGACCCTGTGTCCAAAAGTCGTTCAAAATTTCTGGGTTACTTTACATCCGTATTTGTTCAGGATGGCACGGGTTCAGGTGGTGCGGAGCAGGAGCAACCATCCAATGATAACGTGCATAATTCAAATCAATTGTATGAAGCTGACCAATTGAATTTAGTAATGGGGGTGTCCATTGTAGAGCTTAGTAAGCGTTATAAAGGATCTAGAAAATATGCCTTAAAAGATCTCAACCTGAACTTATACGAGGGCCAGATTACTGCACTTTTAGGACACAATGGAGCTGGAAAAACAACCACAATGTGCGTATGATATACAGTGAAATCTCGTTATAACGTCAATTTCGCTGTAACGACGGCACATGTCGGGGGGGGGGGGTGATATACAGTGAAATCTCGTTATAACGTCAATTTCGCTGTAACGACGGCACATTTCCCCCCCCCCCGCCCCGTCAGCGAACCTGTCGTTGGACGTTATAGGGTCTATACGTCATCTCCCTATAACAACGGAAAAAATCGGTCCCCTGAGGTGTCGTTATAACGAGATTCCACTGTATGCTTTAATTGTTGATATATTATTAAATCACGTAGGTAAGGTTTGTTGAAACATTACATTGCATTTTGCATTAATACCAATTGCTGAAATTATTATTATAGGTCAATCCTAACGGGCTTATTTCCTCCAACATCTGGGTATGCCCTTATTTACGGTCATGACATTCGGGTTCACATGGATTTGATTCGACGGTCGTTGGGCATGTGCCCACAGCACAACGTTCTATTTGATGATCTTACACTAGAGGAACACATGTGGTTTTACTCAAGATTGAAAGGACAAGGCTTCACAGATTTTGACTCGGAAACAAACAAGTTGATTGCAGACCTGAAGTTACCGAATAAAAGATTTCACAAAGTGTCAACATTATCCGGTGGAATGAAGCGAAAATTATCTGTCGCCATCGCTTTCGTTGGGGGGAGTAAAACTGTGATTTTGGATGAGCCTACTGCTGGAGTGGATCCTTATGCTCGGCGTGCTATTTGGGATCTTATTATTAAGTATAAAAAAGGTCGTACAATATTGCTGTCTACCCATCACATGGATGAAGCCGATATTCTAGGAGACAAAATTGCAATAATGGAATCGGGCAGGTTGAAATGTTGCGGTTCTCCCCTATACTTAAAAAATCATTTGGGAGAAGGCTACCATCTTTGTATCGTTAAGACGTTAAATGACGAAGAAGTGTAAGAGTTTTACTTTTATTTGGCACATTACTCACTGCTACTATCCAAAGACTAAAATAACTAATTGGTGTTTCAATTATTTTTGATACATTCCAGGTCAATCACTTCCAGATGCTCTCAGCGAGAAGTGACTGAATCCATACAGAAGCTAGTTCCCACTGCACGATTTGTAAATGAGTCAAAACATGAACTACATTATATGCTACCACTTTCTGAACTCCGCTGTGGAAATTTCGTCCCCCTTTTTCAACATTTGAGCAACTCAAAAGATCAGTTATTTATCAGCAGCTTTGGAGTGAAAAATACTACTCTGGAAGAAGTATTTATCCGAGTTATATCGGAGCGACGGAATTCCGATACCTCCTCAGATAAAGCGCTCCGTGTAGCCCCTCAGGTTCCGTGTACCCATTCCGTTGTGGGAAGTTTAACACATTCTAGGCAAGCTTCTCTAGGAAATGCAAGTTCAATTCATTCTCGTTGTCACTCGCGTCAGGTTTCGAAAGATTTGAATCAAGCATTTGGAGCTAAACATCATTCCCGTCATAATTCATCGGATGCCCAGATTTCAAAATTCATACAGGGCCATTCACGGCAGTCTTCGGACGTAAAGGATACTTCAGCTCCTTTATTAGCTCGCCAGTCTCATATCCGGCAAACCTCTAAGGGTGGGGCGATTCTCAGTACAGAACTCGAGAGAGAATTAAAGCTGCTAGCGTCTGCTAGCGAGAAAGTTAGCATTTTGGCTGGAAATGATAAGTTATGTGAAAACGACGAGATTCCTTCTACTGTCAGTTTTGAAGCACAAAAAATCTCCGGTGCAACCGGAGACGTTTTAGATGCACAGAATGCTAATAATGTCAACGTCCATATTAATCATAATCTCAACAATATTAATAAAAATGAGCCAAATGAAATGAGCACTAAGATCATTGGAGAGGGCGATGAATTCAAAACGGATGGAATCAAGTTGACAATGAATCCACTGGAAGATCGCATACAGTATGTTCCAATGAAGGATTTGACCCTAACGAAAGCAATAGTAAAGCAGAATAGTGTTAACTTCAATGATAAAGTTCAACAGCCTGCGAGGACCAGGACTTCAGTTGCGATTAAGGAAAAGGACGAAGGTATCGCTGGCGACGAAGTGTTGACTGAGCCTAAAAGTCCACTTTCGAATGAAAATACTGCGGAAGTTACGGTGGAAATGTTGGGAACGCATTACGTTCATGGAAAAAAGTCCCTGTTGCTTCAACAGTTTTGGGCCCTTCTGTGCAAGCGTTATTTATTTACTAGAAAAAATATCGAAGGCATTTTCTCTCAGGTAACAAAACAGTAGTTAAGTTTTCAATTTTAATTAGTACACCTTAGGTACTTGCTTAATTAATTTCTTAATTAACCTCTTGCTCTTAAAACAGATTTTATTGCCAGCTTTCTTCGTATCCGTTGCGATGTCAGTTGCGTTGACATCTCCTGCTTACGAAGAACTCACAGAAATGATGCTCTCACCAAGCCAGTTTTATAACATTAGTCCTTGGAGGGGGAATGTGATTCCGTTTGCAAATAACAAATTAGATCTGGCTGAGTTAAAGTAATGAAACTGGCATGTTATTTTTTTAATTTAAAAATTGTATTCCGATTGAAGCTAAAATTTTTGCATGCGTTGTCAGTACTAATTGTTAATTTTTTATTCCTTCTTCAGTACCCAAAACATCGATGCGGATTCAAACCAAATAGCTGCAACGCTTTTGCTTCCGTCAGGGATCGGTGCAACTTGTGTTCTCAAGTAGAGATTTATAAATTATTAATTATACCATCAGTAAAATTTAAAGAAATTTATCTATAATGAATATTTAGTCAATTTTAAGCTATAATTGAATTCGTTGAATTTTCAGTCATCCGTTTAAAATACGAACTCATAACTTGAGTTACTGGAACCATAACGGGCAGGATATTGTGATGCAAAAATCAGATTTTGACACACTTTGTGCGGAAGTGTTTTCAAGCAAAAAGCATGCGACTTTTTTTGTGGAAAAGGTTAAAATTCCATTTTCAGCAACAATTCCAGCGTCTCGAGAAAGGTAGACGGACATTTAAAGGGCCTAATTTTTACCACCGACACTGACTTTATGTTTATACTCCGGATAGTTTCGCCATGTTGTTGATCATAATTAATTTGCATGCAAAATAAATTAGCTTAAAGTGTCCGCATAATTACAGTTATTTTATCATTTAGGAAATATCCTATTTGCACCTGCAACGATGATAATACTGGCTTTAGTTGTCCAGCGTACGGTTATACTGATCCTGAAATGTTCGAACTGGTTAGTCGTGACACGTTGGTTGACATCAGCGGACAAAATGAGTCTCAATATTATCTGCATACGACGGATATGTTCAGGTTTGTGTGACAAATTAAAGAGCTCCACAACGTCAGCAGCAGCAGTTGTTGCCTATTCATAGTAAATGAATTAGTCTTTAAATACAGTTTTGATGTTCTTAGGTTGACACGGTATGGAGGATTGAGTTTCGGCCTTGTAAATCGCTTAGTCCCTCCTGAATTCGGTAAAAGTTCTCCCAGTGCTTTCCGTAAAGTTGCAGTGAGACATGCAGCCAAGATATGGTTCAATAATCAAGGCTTCCACTCCATTCCAATATTTGTCAATGCTATGAACAATGCCATCCTAAGAGCTAATTTACCTCCGGAAAAAGGGACTCCTGCAGCATACGGTAGCACTATAGAACTTCTGTAATCATATTTTAAATCTGATATAGTTACGTATGTATAAATAATGACAAAAAACTGCTGTTTTGTGAGGCGTAGGAGTAAAAGTAACATACCGTATTTAATATTCCACAGGAATAACTGTCATAAATCACCCATTTCCAAATTCGCAAACGATTTTCTCCCAAGACGAAATTTTGCAAGGGAATGATGTTCTCATTGCAATATTCATTATTGTTGCAATGAGTTTCGTCCCAGCAAGCTTCGTCCTCTTCTTGGTTTACGAAAGAGCCAGTAAAGCCAAGCATTTACAAATTATTAGTGGCGTTCATCGAATAGTCTACTGGGTTGCAAATTATATATGGGACATCGTAAGTTTTCAATTGTCATTCTGTTGTAATCATTTATGATTGGCTTTAGTAAAATAAATTATTGCTTTGGTATGTTTATTCTCTACTTTCTACAGCTCAACTATACCGTTCCAGCAGCTTTTTGCGTCGTTATTCTTCTCATTTTTGACATTCCAGCCTATACGTCTAGTAAAAATTTACCAGCGGTGGTTTCTCTTTTTCTTATGTATGGGTAAGTAAAAAAGTGAAAACTGGTTTTGTCATATTTGTTTTCTTAAGGGATATTGGTGGGAGGCATTTAAATGAAAAGATTATTATTTATTTATTATTAGCTCAATATTTTTTAATAATTATCGTTAATGATTAATATTATTGCTGATCTTAGATGGTCCATAACACCGGTTATGTACCCGGCCTCCTTTATTTTCAAAGATCCAAGTTCAGCCTATATTTCACTCATAGTTGGAAATCTGTTTGTCGGAATCACTTGCATTGTTACTTCCTTTTTACTTGAAGTCTTTTCATATGATGAGGTATGTAGTAAATTTTTATAAGCTAATAATGAGTGATAATTAGCTAACTTTCCTTATAAGCATAGACATAAATGTGTATATATAGATGCTGAGCGAAGTCCATCTGGTACTTCGGTATATATTTCTTGTATTCCCCAATTACTGCTTGGGACGTGGACTTATGGATATTGCGTTTAATGAGTATTACAACCAGTTTCTTCTTAATACAGGTTGAAACTTCATTCACTGCCGTTGTTGTTGTTGTTCTACTCTTTCCCTTTACTTACTAACGTTTACTGATCACTCTAGCATTAAATGTTCATGTTTGGTAATTACTATCGTTTTTTACGATTACTGTTTGTCATTATAATTACAGGACAGTATCATAAGGTAAAGTCGCCATTCGCGTGGGACATAATTAGCAAGAACCTTGTGGCAATGGCTACCACCGGAATAACTTTCTTTGTCATCACACTACTGTGCGAATATAACTTTTTCCGCAAACCAAGGTTACCCTCTACATACCATATTTAGCTTTGTTTGGTTCATTAATACCACTATGATTACATTTTCTTTGTTTAAGTTTCGGAGTTGAACGGAGACCAAGTCATAACCTGGCCCGTAGCTTTACTTGGTACTACTTTTATGTAATTAGTAAATTGCTACCAATTACCTAACTTTCAGAACCTACAAAAAATTTATTGGTGCCCATAAGCGAGAAGAAGAGGATGCAGATGTATTCAATGAGAAGAAACGAGTCGCTCGAGGGTCTGCGGATGAAGATATCTTGAGTGTGCAAGGCCTGACTAAAGTTTTTCATTCAAGAAAAACAGGGAAACATTTAGTGGTGGACGAACTGTCATGGGGAGTTCCAACTGGTGAATGCTTTGGCCTTCTTGGTGTCAATGGTGCAGGTAAAAGAATTGTTTTAATTAATAATTAATTATAACAAAAGCAAGAGGTACGTCTTGCCTTTGGTGTTTTCTTCTTCGTTGAGGTAAATAACTTTACGATCAAAGTCGTAGCTGTTTTTTGTAATACTTGCATACACGTTTTTATGAATGCACCATGATTGTTTTACTTTAGTGGTGAACATTGTAAAAGTATCCCGAACCAATTATTATATACGCATATGGTAGAACAATGACTGATTTTAAGAATTTGATGAATTTGTAGGAAAAAGTTCAACTTTTAGAATGCTAACCGGAGATACCAGAATTACTAATGGGGATGCTTTCATTAATGGATTCAGCGTAAAAAACGAACTTTATTCCGTCTACAAGTTTATTGGTTACTGTCCACAGTTTGATGCTTTATATGACGAGCTTTCTGCCAGGGAGCATCTAAATCTTTATGCGACGTAAGATATTTGTAATTTATATTTATTTACAATATTCAACTATCATGCACAATAATATTTTCCTATCGGGCAAATCAAATATAGTAGAATGTTGTTCTCGTCTCATTAATTTCGATTACTTCACAGATTACGAGGTGTATTAGAAAAATCGAGGCCAGAGATAGTTGATTGGGCATTGACAAAATTAGACTTGAATCAGTACGCAGATCGTCCAGTAGGAACTTATAGTGGAGGAAATAAGAGAAAAGTTTCTACAGCAATCGCTTTAATTGGTGGACCCTCTCTGATATTTCTGGTAAATTAGCTTCATCGTCGCGCGGCCTAAAGACCTTCAGTTTTGTCATTGCCTTACGAAACAGCAACTTATGTTATGATGTGAAAGTTTTTGGTTGTATTGTATCCTGAAGTTTTATTTAATTTAACTTGGTTCAGGATGAGCCTACCACTGGTATGGATCCGTACTCCAAGCGCTTTTTGTGGGATCTAATCGTGTCCTTAGTTGAAGAAGGGAAATCTATAGTGTTTACCTCACATTCCATGGAAGAATGCGAAATTTTATGTACACGTTTGGCCATTATGGTAAGGCTGACTGACAAAGAGTCAAGACCCTCTCCGTGTTTAAAATCTGTTATTATTATACGAAAATTGATGTGCCAAATTTTACTTTCATCTTTGCAGGTTAACGGACGTTTTAAATGCCTTGGTAGTACTCAGCACTTAAAAAACAAGTAAATTCCTAAACGTCTTTGAAACAGTGGTGCATGTTGTAAAGTTATTAATTCTAATTATTGCATTTACGTAACTACTAATTTGATCCTTTTTCTCTTCTAGGTTTGGGGATGGGTATTCAATCAAGATTAAAACAATAGAGAGTGAAACGGGAGATATCGAGCAGTATATGAAGAGGAATTTTCCTTTTGCTGTTTTAAAGGTAGCCTTAAAGACTATTTTTCTGCTGACTGTACTTTTTTATAGGAACATCGTTTAAAAGGATTCACCTGAACAGATTCATATAATATATTGCTACCTGTTAAAAATGTTTCAGGAAAAACATTACAATTGTTTGCACTACGAGCTTAATTCCCAGTACGTCTTTTTGGACGATATATTTCATAAAATGGAAGTGGCCATGAAAGAAGTTTATATTCAGGATTATTCTGTCTCGCAGAACACACTGGATAATGTAAGCTGATAATTTTCATTCAGCCTGGAAATTATGTTATAGCCGTAGTCTATACCTAACAACTATAGTTTTACGTCTGTTATCACTGCAACGTCGTGCTAATAGTTGAACTTGGTATTGTGTAGGTCTTTATAAATTTTGTCAAAGACCAAAATGATCAGTGGGAGATTCCACAAGCATCATTAGCCGAGCCGGAGCTATCGTCAGATCTGGAGTATGAATTGCCAGAAAACTATGAGGGGGAGTCGGAAGATGGGGTCGACACAATTAGCGTACAGGTAGGCACTACACACATCCACGGGATGAAAAGCACTTCTGTGCAACCACAATTTAAATATCATTACAATTAATTACATCTACTTATTTTATCCTTATTGGAATTAAAGGGGAATGTGGAACTGTTACCGGATATCGTCCCGTAAATTCATCGTCAAGCCAAGCATCGTGGAAATATTGTATTTTATCGTGTCACAAAGCGTTCTCCTAGATATTGTTTAAGACGTATTTCAGACTGAATAGTTTACTATGCTTTGCCCATTACCTTTATGGCAACTCATTTTTGTAGTTAATAGAACTTTGTCACTGTCATTCGCTTTACGTGTTATCTTTGATCTCACATACTAAACCAATATAAAATTGGGTTTCGAATTTTAAGGCTAAGTCAAGACAATTTTTACCTTCTATACTTGTCATCAATCGCTAGTGAATAACAATTCAACTTGTATTGTTGTGTTGTTACCCTTGTATTATGTTTTAGCATATTCAGCATCACTTTGTCTGTCAGCGGACATTGAACTTAACTGAAACGGAAACGATATTATTAAGTATTTTTATGGTATATTTTGTGTTGGATAGGATGATGGAATCAGTTGTTATAATTAATTTAACGAATGGTTTTAGTTTACGTTAGACTGAATAATTATAGTTATGATAGTGAAGCATGATGAACGGAAAATGAATACCACGAATCGCAAAGTTAAAAATGATTATCTGCTTTATTTCCCCATATTTTGTATTTTCCATATCCTTCCCTCTTCGCTACCGCGAGCATTACAAGCTTCGTACTTAATTTGTATGGATGTAGTATTTTATTATTATTATGTTTTATAACTTGGTATCGAATTACACTGAATGACGCACGTATCAACGTTGCCATTTGAATAGAAGATTTCTTGCACATATTTCCAAAAAATTTCAATGTTGGACAGAACACTAATAAAATCTCTTTAAGACTAAAACTTTAAAAACTAGTTTAACTAATTAACTATTTGAATTCTTTGGCTCTAACTCTTATCTGCCCGCGCCCAATGCACAATTACTACTACCCAACAACTAACTAAGAGTATAAAAATCAAGTGCAAAACAAATAGTGGAGTAAAGAATAAATGAAATCAGATTGCATTCGGTATGATAAGAACTAGAAAATCGGAAATTGGAATTTTCACTTGAAATGGCTTGCGACGATTCTCGTATAGCGTATATACCGGTCCCGCAACGCTGAGTGCAAAACAAGAATTGGAGAGAAAATAGAAAATACAGAACATAATAGTTAGCTACGAAAATAAAATTTTGAAATCTTTCTTGTGCTAATACTTATTTGTCTGTTTCGTCAAACTGATATTAATTATTATTACACTATAACTAGTACCAGTTATCCATTGGTGTGCCTGCGACTATAGCGAAGAATTCGACACAATCATATTTTGAAAATGTGATTGATAGTTTCCATCGGCGTTTATTATCTGTACTCAAAAATGTTTAATAATATTATTAAAATACATTCTTCAGTATAGTATTGTGATCGTGTTTGTGATTTGACACACTGGATAGATAAACGAGCATCAGGCAGTAGATGAATCGTTGGTACACTGCAACTTCGAAAGATGTTTCAAGTAATTTCATTTCTAAAAGAAAAAAACATTATAACTGAGGCTCCGATTGGGCTGTCGTAGGTTTAGACGCTATCGTATGAAGGTCGTCAAAAGATTTTTTGGCAGCGGTGGACAAATCATCCATTGACTTTTTAGCAGATTCTGTAATTTCTTCTAATGATTTTTTCGTATTAGTTAAAATTTCTTCGGTATTCCTCACAGCATGGGATGACAAATCATTAATTTCATCGTTAATCTTCTTCAATACCCATTCCATTGCTTGACGACCCTGTAAATTCAAAAACGACCGTTTCTTTAACTGTGATCAATAGAATACGCGGCACATAATTTACATAGAGAGCCTCACAACTTATAAACACATTACTAATACGTAAGTAATAAGAAACAAGAACAACTACTAGCTTCATAATACAAACCAAGGTTGGTCGGCTAGTGTAACCGTCGATTTAGGATCGGTATCTGAAGTCCATTTAATTTAATCAATCATTACTACGATGTAACAATCGTTTACCTTTTTAGCATTGGAAGATATTGTATTTGTCAATAAAGTCTCCATATAACTGCTTAACGGAACTCCTTCAACCAGAACTACAGCCTCTTGACGTAGCTGGGTTTTTTGTTCTGGATTGGAAGGACATGCTTGATACCATAATGTCTCATCTACTGCTATGTACTTGCAAAATGTAATCTGGAAAAATAACATCAATTTTACTAAATGAACAACTACATATCCACATACCTACGTATTATTACTAGTATGACTCATAGATTATGAGTAAATGCATACTTAGTATACCACAGGTGGAGTTACGTAATACTTATAATAATTATAGAATGCGCAGATTATGTATAATATAGATAATTTAATGAATACATAGAAATGACTGCATAACGAACAGGAAAAAACAAAAAATAAGACTTACGTTTCGTGTTCTTAATACCATTCGTTTATTGACCACATCGACTTCAGATTTTTCGTTTGCGTACATTACATTAGGAGATCCTATAATCTGTTGGGTACACAACAAGACTGTAAATAAATTCTTACAAACCATTTCCCATTAACAATAAGTAATAAAACATACAAAAATTGAATAAACTATAAAATATCCCACTTACAGTAGACACCCAAGAAGGCAATCCCCATCGTGAACTAATGAGACGATGTGTATGTAAAATACCCTGTTCGACTTTACGATCAAGAACATCGATCGCGGTAACTGATGGATTCATGGGATTCGGATATTTTCGCCAAGCTGCTTGAGCCACTTTTTCCCACGGATGGCTACAGAAAATCAAACAAATCCATGTCATTCATGCTGATCAAGTGAAAATGTAACTCGCATCACACCGTTTGGGTTCATTAGTATGTAAACATTAAAAAATGAAAAACAAATATGCTTCCTCGTGGTGTAAACTGAGATGCAAACGAACAACAAATTAGATTATTAGAGAAAAGCAGATGATAGTTTTGGGTTTACAGGGAACTTTTGAACTAATGGTTATGTTGACAAATCGTACACGCTTATAACACTACTTCTAATAATCAGTGTGGAAATTCTCACAGTAGACTGCTATATAAAAACTTCTTTTATCACATCCCATCTGAATTATAACCTCCATCTAGAATGCTCAACCGCACCTTCTGTCAAAGTCTGTACATTACCCTTTACTTATGAAAGATTTTCTTTGAACCATTATCAACAAACTAACATTGAACATTGATGTGACCTTGAAAACCTGAAAACTTCGACATTATGTTATAATTTGACACTATGTAATACACATCCAGCGTGAAGAGGCAAAATGTCGCATGTTCTTTAAAACTTAATGGGGTAAGCGACATTTTGCTTCTGTAAGATTAATATATATATATTGCAATTTTCTCTGACGTAACATCAACACGTGAATTGCTCATTGCTGTCGTGCAAAATTAAAGAGACCCAAAGTAGGTGGGTACCTACATATAAAGTTCATATGTCTCAGATGTTACCAGTCGCACCTGGCACAAGTACACTTTAAAACAATGTGATAAATTTAATTTGACTCCTTAATGTTATGAACTTACTCGAAAATGTAATCTGAGTTCCAAAACTTCATTTTTAGGCAGTTAAGAAATTAAACAGCGGTTATTATTAAATTTGGACGAATTTCTTTCTTGACAGTAGATACTACACACGGTTTACTTGAAGACAGCTTACTGGTACCGTAACTCACTGTTGCTGTCTTGCCTTAGTATCTCACTTGGGTCAATTTATTTAACTGCTACAATTTAATGGAATCAAACTAGACGCCACTCACAAGAATTACTAGACATATATTTAATTTGGTCAGTATTTTGGTATCTTGTACAACTTCGACGTGACTTTTCTCCAAGCATACAATCTGAATCTGGATTTTCTTGTTTCAACTTCGGACAGAACCTCTACTGGATTGCGCTTGAAATCGTAAATATTCTCTCTACCGTGTTAGCTTCGTCAACAGTAAAGAATTTGTGTGATGTGTTGCCAAAATCACTAAGTAGTGACTAACAACAGATTTGGGAGAAATTCTGAAATACAATAAAATAAAAATAGGTAAATAAAACGGAAATCCGAACTGAAATAACGATGCGATTATGCGAACGCAAAGTACTAGCACAAGTACAGGTGTGTTCACTGACTAACCTAACAACTTATGACTAAAATAGATAAAAAGGTCTTCTCTTCGTATCATAACAAAAGCGATAATTTATGCAATCGTACATTGTTAATTAACAGTTAAAAACTATGTTTCCCACACAACATAACAAAATGATGAAATTGCGACCAACAAATACACCCCTATGGAAAACAGTCACGGTTAACATTTAACACAACACACTACCAACAACACGCACACATTCAGCAGTCAATCAAACAGCACCCTCGGCCACGGCACCCACTTCAACTTCAAACGAAAATACAGTCCATATCCCCATTCTAAACCTGTACTACGTACATAAATAATTAAACTAGTGCAAAATCAAAAAAGGAAATACCTACGCAGCACTTGAACACATGCAGACAGCAGACAGATCCAACCAACACACACTCAACAATTGACAATGCTGAATGTTCATCCACGCGAACAAACATTCAACAATCAACAACAATCGTTATAGTTAACCAATCCGCTAAACTGCTGCACTGCACTAAACTAATCAACTTAACTCATAATAATATATCAAACGTTTGAACTATATCTGATAACACCTCGATATTCGATTACAGTAATAAAAATACATACCAGACTGTTGTCTGGAATATAAATGATAAATGCACAAATTATGAAGAAATTTTTAAAGGTATTGAGTAAATCAAAAACGAAAATCAGAACAAGCACAGGACAAGAACCAGACCAGAACACGATTACGACTTACAATGTTACAATTATTATAATTTGTAATCATGAATGATAAAGATAAAGTAGAAACCACTATACACAATACATGGGGAATGGTAAACTTACATTTGAAAATATTTCGTGGTTGTTGGAATTTTTCTATGAAATCACAAACTTACTATGAAAATTCAAAGTAACCTACAATAAATTAAGACTGAGGTAAGCAAGTTAGTTGGAAATTGGAATGGGATCACAGATTTACATTTACAATTTGGACTACTTGTGTGGGTAGAAAAAAGTCCACGACCATGCCCGAGTGTGACTCTGGCAGAAAGAATGAATGAGGCAGAAAAATTTCCGATTGAAGAGGGGGTTGCTGCAGAATCGCTGTGTGGATCTCTCCTCTCTCGTTGCGCAACTGGAAGCCTCTCATTTAGCCGTGCAAAAAGGGTTATGTATTGCCCACACGTCGTTCACGTATCACTTTTAGAAACTCGCAGGAGGGAAATTGAATGGTATCCTGAACGTGTTAAAACTTGTTCCATTCCGTCAGGGGACAACGCAACTTTCACTACCTACTCAAGTTCCGAATGCGACTGCCAGCAGTGCCAACTCCTCCAAAGTCTCTATATTTTAGCGTATAAAGCTATAATTATAATTATTATCTATTTAATGATTTTTAGTATTTATCACCTTCTCTACACATGGCACGGTACACTCTTCGCTAATTCATAGAACTATAAACCAACACCACACGCTTAGAAAAAGAAAATTCGCCAAAGCCATTGTAACCTTAGCGGTAATTTTTAATTTAAATGGTTGATTGAGTTATCTTAATGTATTATTTAATCCAAGATGATGATAAGCCAAGAGTCAATTAGTAATAAGCTGTATTTAATACAGTTTAATATTTGATTGAATTAATCCATATGCAGTTAATAAATATGTAATTGTACACCGGAAAAAACAATTGTCCAGGGTGAGCTAGGGTTACTTAATTTGGCCTACTGGCCATAGAGATCAGACCGTCACTTTTCGTAAAGGAAAACAAAAAAAAATAAATAAAAATAACGAAAAGAAAGAGATCTACGAACCGTGCATCCCCTACTTTTAGCAGAAATTGGGCCTGGATACCATCGAAGTGATTGGATTATACATCGGTGCCAGAGGGACTATCACTAAATTCTTTGTGGACTTTATGAAATCTCAAGGTTTATCTTCGTCTTTGATCGAGGATATTGAAACATCAGTGCTTAAAAAGTCGCTAGTTAGCTAATTAAGTATTATCTTCAATATTATAATCAATACTATCATCATTAGTATTATAGCCAAAAATTAGTTAAAACAAGACTATGCCACGTATACTGAGTCTATTTACCTAGGCTGTCCTCGATGGAGTACAGTGTCAAGTTTATTTTGTTGAATAAATTTTGTCTTTCTCCGTTTTATTTTGATTTTTAATTATTTTATTGACATACACGGCGTTAAGGCTGAACAGATTTTGCGGTTATAAGTACTTGTACGGTTGTACGTGTAAAATTGATACGGCGGAAAACCTGTTTTTTTGCCGATTTGAGGGGCATTATAATATATTTTGATATTTGGGATAGTTTTACCTTGATATCCGCAAACATGACGAAATATACGATATTATTAACAGATCAACCAAAATTTTCAGATTTTATGGATTAAAATACATTTGCAGATTTTTAGTGTCTTTTAGAGCTTTTACAGTAGGTAAATATTTAAGCTCTTTAGAAAAGGCTTCACGAATCTTACTTTTGTCAAGTTTCTAAGCTTGAATATACTTACAGATCATTCATAGACTTAATTACTTATATCAAGCATGAGACAATGTTAAGAGACAACTAAGAACGTGCTAAAAATACAAAGCGTGTAAGTATATGTAGGTAGGGTTTCTTTACTTCTTATTTTCTTGACACATGCACAGTGTATTACGATTGAGGCTTTGAGGCGCGAGACTGAGACTCTGAATGACAATGACGAAGATCACTGAGCGTTCAATCTCAGGGTACAAGGTCGTATGCCGATCTGACGTAATTGTTCCTGTCGACAAAAAACTTATGGGGCCATTCACATGATGTCATGACTTTATGGGGTAGGGTAAGTGATGACTAAGCCAAGTGATGAACGATCACCAAATAAGAAGGAGGGGGGGAGGGGCCCAAAAAATCTGTTTTGTATATTGACGTCATAGTTGCATTGCCCCTAAAAGCAGTATCGCCAAGTTTATTGAGTGTACTTTACCTATGGTTAGACGTACTCGTGAGTTTAGTTTAAACACATTTACTTTTACTGCCTTTACTCTACTTAATTTTCTTTATATAGTCGTGGTCGTGTTCTAGTCTCGTGGTCTGTCATTGTGGAATAATGTGGATTTAACTTAAAATACTGTGGTCTGTACAGGCAACAGTTTTAAAGAACATCAACAGCATACAGGTAAGAATGCTAATGCTAATGCTAGGAACTAACGTGTTAGCTATTGGTGCTTCATCACCATACATATGAAATACTTGACTTTATGAACCTGTTACATGATTATGTCATAGTCACAGCAGCATTCTACAAAAAAGTTTTTGGCTTGATTCGCAATTCACGTCTCAAGTATGAATGACTTTCACGTGCATCAAGGCAACCCGCGTTAAAGCTCTTGTAAATGTATTCCATTTCCATCCACATTATATTCATCATTACCAACACGAAACCAATTCCATCAATGGCCTCGCTCAGCGGAATCGCATCGCGTGCATTCTGCATTCAAAAGTATTATTATCTACACATAATTTGACAATAATAACTGCTGTACAATAATACATAATATATGTGCTGCCAAGCTAAATTCGGATTGGGATAAGGGTTCGCAAAGTTTAAGGATATGAATATATGTTCGAGGAGAGGTTTAAAGCGGGAGAGCTACCGTCCTTGTGAAAATATATTGGTATACCTACACCTACATATTTGGAATTAGAATAAAAAACTGAGCATACTGAAATGTAAAATAAAAAACGAAAAAAATCTATCGCACATAAAAGTAATATTTTTCAATATATTTTCTTGTACAGATCTTGGGTTGGATGGACCACACTAGGTCGATTCCTGCATCGTCTTAATAGTATTGAGTTATTTTCAGCATCTGAATTTTGTTGTTGGCATAATTACTGTTATTTTTTTTGAACGCCGGTTCAATATTCACATTCCAAAAGGATAACAGGACAGTGAAGAGGTAGTGAATGTGTAGAAAAATCATTATTATATTTATAAGTATATAAATAATTATTATTTATAGTTATATATTATCCATAGTGCTGCCCGAGGATGAGTCAGTCATTTCCTTTTTTCCAACGTAACCCCGTTGCTTGTGTAAGATCCCTGATCCCAGAACAGACGTCATAAAGACTACTGCATATGTAGTGATTAGTTAGGTGTAGGTCATGACAATGACACTGACAATGACTTTAACTACTCGATTTGAGTGAAATGGAATGCCACTTACCTAATAATAAGTCCAGTTGAGAAGGTAGAGGAAAGATTTATACTTATTAATTTTAAATACGAAAATAAATAAATAGTAATAGGTATTATACAGAACAAACTTAGTACACCGAGAAGG
This sequence comes from Ptenothrix huangshanensis, assembly GCA_036851915.1. Taxonomy (NCBI): domain Eukaryota; kingdom Metazoa; phylum Arthropoda; class Collembola; order Symphypleona; family Dicyrtomidae; genus Ptenothrix; species Ptenothrix huangshanensis. Next base: position 5,831 of record JAAXYX010000579.1, on the reverse strand, counting down.
TGTAGAGTGTTGAGATAGTGGACTCAAAATGCAAACTGTCAGCATGTGTTAATTACGTCTAATAAATAAATAAATTGTATGTGCAGATTACTGGGAACTGGGAGAGCTCAATACATAGTACTTTGCACCATTATATCTCGGCATAATGTACTATAGCATAAGTACAAGCTAGTTGTTTAATCCCACACGTGTCTGGTGAACTTTCGGTCAATTTGCATGATAAAACCAAGGTCAAACAAAAGCTCGTGATCTAATTCTAATAGGATCTGTGTGCTTCAGTTGAATCACTATACTTGAAGTTTATCATGTTGGCACCCATTTAAATTAATTTAGATCTGCATAGGTATGTAACTTTAATACCTCTTCTATAAACGTGAGCATGTCTGGAATGCACCTAATTGTAGAATACAGTATGCAGCATCATGATTTTATAACCGAAGTTGAGATAATATAGCAGAGGGGTAAACCTAATTGTGTAGGAGTTAGCCCCCCTTCCCTATGTTTCGCGATGAATGGTGAGTCTAAATTGAAGCATGTTGCATTTGCATTCAAGAGATAAAACAGACAGACTTTGGACCCAAACCCGTGGGTTTCTTTGGTCTTGGCTTAATCTGCATTCGAAAAAATGAACTGTTTTTATCAGCATGTATGTGTGTATGTAACGCTTTTGTGTTACATATCTTTGTCTTAATGGCCATAGCCATGATTCCGGTGCACAAATCGGTGGCACAGTGTGAAGTGTAAACGTCAAGCAATTCACCCAGTTTTTTCTACTGCGAGTAGAAAAATGTATGTGAAAAAGTGTCAAGTATGTGCCTCGGGAAGAAATAAAAATAGTTCACACAAGAATTCCCACACGCAAAATGGTTTCGAAAACTACTACGGTATTTACGAGTAATTCAGACAAATAATTTACAAAGGAAAACATTAATTTCTCGCTAAAAACTGAATGTAGTGAATGTATAATATACTTCTATAATATATGCTCTTAAATGACATGTTTGGGTTTACATACAAAGTAGGTACACTCCAAAAATTATCAAAATTCCGGAAAGCATAATTATCGCAGGCTCATAATCATCATTAAGGCAACCGGAATGCATAAAACACATAAAAAGCATAAATTTTTCACCCGCGTTTGCTCTATAGTTAAACCGCAGGTATGTATGTAATAGTCCAAAAACACCCACACTGCACAAAAAATAAGATTGATTAAATTAATTGCAAAAATTCATTTTCTTTGCATATAATTATCTTCGACTTGACAAAAACCCCAAAATATAAAATGTGAAATATACAAAATGAGAGGCTAAAGTCGATTCTAATCCTAATATATTGAAGACTTTGATTTTGTGAACAGTGCCAGTCAAACGTTCAGTTTAACATTAATTTAGGAAATTAGGGTAGAATCACCTAATTGTGATCATTTGAGATTAAAGTATGAAAACACGCGAGTAGGATTTCAGCTCTGCCGTGTTTTTAGTGTACATACAATAGAGAATCTTGAGTACAATTACTAACCAGAACGTTTCAAAAACGTAAGTTCTGGAAGCCCCAGTACTTACGCCGCCAAAACTTTTTGAATAGGCAGATGGGTTCGATTCAATTCTCGATGTGGTTGCTTGTCCCAGAGACAGGCACTTTGACTTTACCTAATTCTTGTCAATTAGTAAAGTAAAAGAAATTGCACACTAGTGGTGACAAGCATTATCCGATTTTGATTTCTCTCTACACTGTACTACTGAGCAGCATAAGTGTCGAATTTTTACTGCACGTCACCTAATTGTGATCAATTTTTTGCTCTAATTGTGATCGCTAGTAAAGTGTAATCAAATGATGTTTGGGTGTCTTTGACTGGTTTATAATGTTACATTTTATTAAATTCATGTTTTCAACGGATTACGTGGTTCACTTTTTATTGTTTCAGCTAACACAACACTCATTTGAAGCTAAAGTAATTAAATGAATTAGGGCAAAAAATGTAGCTTATCCCCTAATTGTGATTGGTGGCCGAATTCAAAGCGGTTTTTACTTAAATGTACAAAACGTACGTAGAATTTAATTTTGTTATTAGGTACACTTCCGAAACTATGCTGCATAAGGGTTATGGGATCGCTCAAGCATCGACTTTATTAAAATTGAACACAATTTGGGGATCCTACTCTACAAGTAAAAAATGGTGCGCGTGCACTCCAAAAACGGAGAATTATAGTGTCGCAATCTCTACCCGACCCCCACCACCAGTTCACAGACAAGGATCATGGACTTCGCAAGTTTTTTAATGGCTTCTTCTCCAGGAACATAATTATAAATAACCGTCTGGAGTAAAATGATTCCTTGATGTCAGGGTCAGGCAGTCAGGCTTATCCTTGTCCATCAGTTCAACAGCCAAGGCTTGGAAAAATAATAGCACAGCTGTGATAGCAATGCTTTACTGACTTACTCTGTTTTACACTCTCAAATATATATGTCATCGTATATGATCAAATACGCCTTGGATCTTGGATGCGCCAAGAAAAACAAACCGGATTGGATGTTTGTGATATACTGCGGGATTTGGGGGTGGAGATGGTGATTGTTCAACTTTATGATCACGGTCACTCGCACAAACAGTAATAATAATACTAAATTGAATTCACTCAATGTTATGAACTTATCTGTATACATTTATTATAGCATTTGACCACCGACTGAAACTGACAGTTGATTTACTGTCAAAGTATGAGTAATTGCAATTGTGTACTGTAAATGAGGTACAATGAGACTTGTTAAAGATGTTTGATGGAAAGGTGAGTACAAAGTGAAACTGTGATTGGAATTGTAACGGCAACATATTTGTCCTGATGTATTTAACATCTGAGTACAGAGATACATTACAAAGCCATCCGTCGGTAGCGAGGTGAATTTATTAGGCGAACTCAATTCCCCATATTTCCCACATTCCTCAAACTTCAAATTCCACGCATTTCATGTGCGGAATTCAATCTCCAGCGAGAATGGAAAATCTAACCGGGCAAACCGGGTCATCTACCTATCGGGATACCTTAGGCTTGCCTAGGAAAGACTGTCCTGCTGCAGAGCCTTGTCCTTATCTCCATGTTGTTACAACTCCAACGTAACTTAGAATTTAACTTTATGTATGAGTAAGCTTACTGAGCAACTGAGCACCGCAGCGCAATGCTGCATAATCACTATTTGTGCGTGCTGCCTACTGTCGCGGCAAGTTGACCGCAATACTGGCTCATTAAAACCGCACCTGTGCGCTTCCTTCCTTCCGCTAGCCTGCCTCTAACGAAAGCCGGGGCAATCAATACAGTCTGTCACTTATGATGGCCGGTCCCTTTTTATATTGCAGTGCTACTGCAGACTTAAATTTTAGTACTTGTAGCTGTAGCTAATAATAATATGAAAAGTTGCTACTTCTAGCTAATGTTAATTTTCCTTAAGGGCAGACGTCGAAAATTGTTTGTTAGACCCTGGTAACCATATAAAACTAATGGAAGAAAATAAAAAAAATTTCGGCGCGCATTCTCGCCAAAACGGAGGCTTTCTTCGTTAAAACAAGTTCAAATTTGAAATCTACATACAACTTTGAGCCTAGGTCACTTTGAAATTATTCCTCCATTGTTTTTAAAAAGTAATGCTATTTCTCCGAGACAGACTTCAAGATTTTAAATTTGTTGATTTCTTTATGTTTATGTATTATAGGAGTTATTTTGTTTGAAAGGTCATTGAGGTCAAATATCTTCTTTAGGATGTTATTTATAGCTATAGGTATCTATATCTTTTATTCGCGTTACTAATTATCAGTGCTAATTATGTACATTTGATTATGAATATTGAATGATTAATATGTAACATTTTGCATTTAAGGTAATGGAAAGACATTTCCTTTCTGCTGAATGGTAATTTATTAGGATTACCGTGGGCTCAGGGGTCTAGCGGTTAAACGTTAGCTCTACTGAGCAGCCCTTCCTTGTATAGGACGCCTCGAGGGTGCCGGTTCGAATCCTCGGAGGCGTCTCTGTTCTCCGATTTTTCCCCCCAAAACGAGTTTTTTCTCGGGGTTCACAAGAAGGCCCAGCGGGGGGGGGGCGTCGGGGATAGATGGGAGGGTGAAAGGACGTACGGGCCGAGCGAAATGGCGCGGTAGCCTGACCAACACCTGACTCCAAACTCATAAATAATTAGGAAAAAGTAATCCACAATGTAAAGTTGTAATTATTACGAATAATAAAAAGATGGGCTACGAGTCTGTATGGACTGAGGTGAAATCGACTATAAACCCCACATTTATTTACTTTTTAATTAGCATTAACGAACGATGAATTTGGATAATGGATTTGGTGATTATAAATACTTCCAGTGGCGTAACCAGGATTTTTTTCTGGGTAGGCCAGTTTGCCAAAATTCTGGTTTATCTAGTGTGTGTTTTAGTGTATTAAAAAGTGTTGGTTCCACATTTTTTGAACAACAGCTATAGTTCACAAACTTTTTTATTTATAAATATTTATTTAATTTTAATTTTTTCAAAAATCCTTGGTAAGCTTGGGCCTACCTGCCTACCCTCGGGTTACGCCCCCGAATACTTCACTCAGTCGTAGCTCTTACCTAACTGCAAGATTTTAGTTCGAATTCGATTCAAGCAAGGTTATTTCATATTTGTTATCAATTTTTCCGTAACTTATACGGAGTGATAAAGATTCGAATTAATTAAAATGCTTTTCTAGCGCATACTTGGTAATGAGAGCTGAAGTAGTTCATTCATACCACTCCAATATTTCGAAATAATTAACACAATACATATCTAGCCCATACATGCATAGTTGGTAAGGAGAGCCTGCCTCTAAAAACAGCTAGCCTCTAAAGACAGCCGGCCTCCAAAGACAGCCAGCCTCTAAAGACAGACGGCCTCTAAATAAAGCCGGGGAGAGGCCTCAATTTTTCCATTGATAGCCGGGTCTCTTATTTGAAGTTTTGCGGTTTTGTACATACCTAATTATATCCAAGTTTTTCGTATGTACTAAATTACTAACGGGTAACACATGAATAAATAAAACTCCGTTAGATTAGACACCAGAAAACATACAATTTGAATTGCTTCCAGGGATATTATCGACATTCACAAAAATCCTTAGGCAACCTCTCCCAGATACCATCTCATTTTGATACTTTGTATTTCCCTTTCCCTTATACGACTCTTTTACTCACGTCTTACTCAACTGTTACATATGTACGGATGGAGACAAATAAGTGATATAAATTATTACAATAGGATCAATTTGTTTACTGTGTACTTGTAATACAACTCATGATGTTTTCAAGTTTAAAAATTCAAATTCTTCTCTATGTATTCTTCTAATAATTTACAAAGATTTACTAACGTTTAAAGAAAAATAGTCTATAATTACATAGGTAGTTATAAAACAAGCAAGACTTCGTGTTTTCAGATAGGTGGTATTATTTAAGGCGACCGGAATTATGCTTTTTTTTGCCCTGCCATTATGCTTTTTCGGGAATCTCATTACGCTGTTTTAATGCTTTTTTGGAATCTCATTTTGCTTTTTATGCTTTTTATTTCGGACCCAATTATGCTGTTTTTTGCCTTTTTTGGAGCCTTATTAGGATTTTTATGCCTGTTTGGAGTCTAATTATGCTTTTTATGCTTTTTTTGAACTGCATTATGCTTCTTATGCTTTTTATAAAACACCTGTAGGAATAAAAAAAATCCGCAATTGAATTTCGGGGAAAAAACTCAGCTTTCTTTCTTCAAATTTCTTGCAGTAAATTACTTTAAATTGTTTTTAAATTCAGTCGACACATAATAAATG
>JAAXYX010000578.1:0-35206 GCA_036851915.1 Ptenothrix huangshanensis | reverse complement strand
CTTTCAGAGACAACTTTTTATGCTCTTTTGAGAAAAAAATATAATTTTGTGATCCTGAGCCATAGTTACGTGCCGGGTCCTCGTTAAGTGCATTAGAAACGCATTAAAACGCACCTTGAACTGCGAGATGTGGTTCAGATGTACTTTTGGTGTGTTTTAGATGCGCGAAGAAATTCAAGATAACTAAACTAAATTTACTTTTACAACATTTACTTCTAGTTTTTCATTCTATTTATGGTCATTAAATGCTTATGGTTCATATTCATTTATGATTCATAATTATATTATTACATTAGGTGTACACCATACGACGCTCTTCGCATTCTCTTCGCATTTTGCACTATTTCCCGTAGAAACGGGTTGAAGAATGTTTGAGATTCTCAAATCAGTTTGTTTGGGAAATAATGCAAAATGCGACGAGAAAAGCGAAGAGATTGCGAAGAGCGTCGTATGGTGTACACCTATTATATCACATACGAATGCGCTTTTGGCCTTTAAGATATTTCAAATTTTACAATGTACGTATGCAGTATCCATATTTTTGTTAGACTATTTAGCCATAAAGTATTTTGAATATAATAACCGTAAGTACCAACACATTATTTAATATTATGAATGAATTTTATAAAGTATAATAACTACTACCTATGTCATGAAAGATTTAAGAGGAGTTTCTGCAAACATTTTAGCGTGTCGAAAGTATAAGTCTTAATAACCAATGCAGTGCAGTGGCTATCCCGTATTAACCTAAAGACGAATCGTGTATTATTGGTATTCGTATAGTACGTTTTTGAAATTTCCACTGTAGATATCACGTTTTGTTATAATAATGCTTTATCTGTGCTTGTCTTTTATAAGTTACTATTAATTACATAATATGATGTATGGTGTGTATTTCTACATTTTGGAACTCTACTTTAGACTGGGTAGCTTAGAACTATCTTTTATATTATTATACAGTGCTCTCGCGATATAATGTACGTCTATTTAAAGTACACCTCTACTCAATGTACGTAACAAAATGAAGTACGCTATATTGCGAGAGCACTGTAAATATGAATATTTGAGCGCAAGGATGATTAGACCTTCTTATCTACACCTACTGTATTTTCTTTAGTGATGATTTAATCCTTTGAAATTATTTCTTACATTTCTCCACTAAGCTTTACGTTGTTACTTAAATCCTTAACTATTTTCTACAGAGACTTGGTCCACTACTTACTATATTTCTACGGAATTATTTTCATCCACAGAGTTTAACTTTCAACTTTGCCTATTTTGGGAGCTTTTACTTGAGTTATAATAAACGTAAGTGATATTCATTACAAGCTATCCTAATATCAAAATGACCTTACGTTTGTTCATATTGGAACGCGCGTCTTTATACAATTTTCTCTGCGATTCAGCTGCATTCTAGCAGCTTGATATTTTTTGTCAACTATTATAGCGATAGATGTAATTAATTATGCGAGCTCCATTTATTATCTTCCCTTATCTTGAAAGCTGTCTTATGAAGTGCACCGCTCACACTGCAGTCTAAACAGCAGTGCAGCAGTCACCGATGCAGCGCAAACACAACATAACGCAAAGCTTTGGTTTTATTGAATAATAAAGGAAGTGGTGCATATTGTATGTTTATTGTATGTGTGTCATGTGTTTACGTTTACGATGGCAAAATCAACAGCCTCTACAATTCTCACAAACACTTGAACACTCTAGCTTTCAAAACCAAAGTCACACTACGTTTGTATTCAGTCCCAAATTTTTATTGTAATTTCAATTCAAAAGCATAATTTATTAGTGAGTGTGGAATTTGTTGGAATCTACGCGAGTATTACTTACGCTGCAAAAACAAATGTGTACACTGTCAAAACTAAGTAATGTTAAAGCAGGAAAAAGTGTATCTAAAAGGCGTACTTGTATTGAGTACAATTATCATCGCCGTTGAAATGCATCTTAAGTGCGTCAAAAATGCACTAAACGTCCACCCTAGACTGCGCTCTAGATGCATTTTTGGTGCGTTTGAGATAGACGTAAAAAGTGTGTTTTTGCTATGATCAGCAAGTGTAATAAATGTAATAATGCTGTTTGTTACTATTTTTTAAAATCAGCAATTTTGAATTTTTCCACCTTTTTGAAAATGTATAATTTAAAAATTTTCCATCGTTTTAAAAATGCGTAATTTTGAATGTTTCCACCTTTTTACAAATGTGTAATTGAATTTTTCCACCGTTTTAAAAATGTGTAATTTAGAAATTTCCCCCCTTTTTGAAAATGTATAATTTGGAATATTTCCATCTTTTTGATAATGTGTAATTTAGAATTTTTCCACCTTTTCATAAATGTGCAATTGAATTTTTCCATGTGTTCGAAAAAAGTAATTACGAATTTTTCCACGTTTCTCAGAACGTGTAAATTTTTGTTTTGGACGGTTTTAAAATTGCTTGCCTATCTTGTTGCACGTTTAAATACGATTTTTAGATGCACTTTAGATAAAGTCGAAATTCATCCTACTCTAGCAGACTTTTGGCGTTTAAGACGGGTCAGATTTTACAGTGTATTTTTCAATAGAATGGAAATAATATTACATTCCTATTGCAACCAGATAATTATAGGCATACAAAATGCACCACGGTGGGTATACTTAAGCTGTATGTATCTATGAATGATTCCACTGCACACTGATCAATAATACTTCCTTATCTCATTGTAAATATCAAGTGGAAATATGAAATACGAAATGGACATCTTTAACGGTGTAACATTGAGGAAAATCCCAATCCATGTCGGACACCACGCTGAGTTTTGGACACTCAAAGATTTCTATAACCTCATAAAAAACCATTGCTAATACGTATAGGATTCAAGTTTATCTCTGGACCATACAGTTTATTCGTGTGGATCCGATGAGAGCAGAAGAAATATGAAATGCTGAATATGTAGTTAGGAATAGTGGTGCACGACTGTACAGTGATGTACGGTGATTTTGAATTTGTGAAGTGAAGCATGCTGGATGTGGATGTGAATGTAGACTGTTTGTTTGACTGTGAAGAGTGTGTGATAAACGGAACGTCTAATCTTCCCAAACAAGAGCAGATTATTTTATGACTTTCCCTTCTCCCTCCACTCAAATCCAGTTCCAGTCAATTCAATTCAATGCTTCGCGTTACACGTTCAACCTAAATCCATTATCCCTTTTTTCCCTTCTTCTTTCATTCCATCAGTTTACGTCTTCTGACACTGTACCACTGCACTGGTTTACACAACCACCCAACATAACTCTTCACTTATACTTGCTTGAATTAGGAATACGAATACGAGTTAGGATTTAGAAATTTCAAATCCACTACCTCCTTCAAAGTGTGGACAGACTGACAGCTTCTTATATTTAGGCTCTTATTACCCTTACGTTGTGGGAGACGGAAAGATTTCAAAATTTAAGCCAATAAGGTTAGACAGTCACTGTCAATTTTTGTATTAATATAACAATGCTTATTTACGAGTACCTATATATGTACTAATATCCAATTTACTTTACTGTGGGTTTAGATTATTTTCCATTAAGCAGATCATTTATATATTATTTCAGATTTCGCTGTGTGCTACGTTCGGTATTTTTGATAACATTTTGTTGAACTAAATGTTTTTTTTTACTTCTTCGGAGACACAATATAACTTTTTTAATTTAAGTGGATGCTGCACACCATAAAAATCGAAAATTAAATAATTTAAAACAGGAAAAATGTAACTATATTTTGAAAGCAGAATGGAAAGCTATTATTTATATCTGTACCTGCCTAAATTATTTTAAAAAACGACATTTAAAAAACACAAAAACCGGCCCATTTTAAGTCTTAATATCAGTTTCTTTTGAACTATGAAACTAAAAGTTATTTGTTACATGGTTTGCAATATAAACTCCAGGCCTTGAACCTATTCCATCTTAAAATGTACTACAGAACGTTTTTCACCTTCACCAAGCGAATAAAGATTAAAAGATGAATAGACCTGTATGCATTTCCGAATTGCAGTAAGTCAATGTTTGTGTACTCGAAAGTGTCAAGAAAGCAATGATGACATGTGCTTGAAAAAAACTCAAGTGATTCCGGAAAAGGAAATATGAAGTCTAATCCTATTTAATGTTCCATGTATGTATGTACTTTATCTGGAGCCTCAAGTTTGTCTGGAGACTGGAAACATACTGCCTATGGTACGTATATATGTGTACGTATAGCTGAGTAGATGTAACTGTGGACTGTCAATGCCAAGTGAGTCATAAAATTATACGGTTATGCTGATGAATGCTGATGGGAAATGAGAAACACCGCTTGATACATCGGAGCAATTTCGAACTTCAGTATTGACTTTGACTTTGGCTTTGGCCTGAGCCTCTCATTCCGATTCTAACACCAACTAGTAAAAGCATTCATACGTATGTACTTAAAAATCGTATTTTACAGTAAGACAGTGCAACAACACAGTAAATGCATGCTGTATAATGACACTACATATTCTGTGTATATGTATATACTAAAATGTTTCTAAAATGCTTCAGTGATCATCAATGACATTAATCGGCCCCGTAAATATTTTCAGCTTCGGTAGAATAATCCTGTTTTCTTTTTATCCTCCTTGGTGTTCTTAGTTGAAATCGAGCCGTGTGACTGGATTATCACATTCGGTGCAGATTTTATGCACCAAGTTGTGAGAGTACTTTATTGCTGCACCTATTGTGTATGTATATGGTTTATATGAAACTATTTTTATGTATTTTAAAGTTTGTTTTCAAATAAATGATCATTTATTTATACTTTGATTTTTTAAGTTATTTTTTTTTAAATCATGGTCCTTCCAATTATTAAAACCCTTGCAGAAATCAACGCATGTGAACCATCTCTTGAAGAAAATCAACACAACGAATTAAAATCTCAAACAGTGTTCATTCATTCATAATTACCTATGCTAAAAACGAATAAGTTTTTGGTATCATATTGCTAGATGAAATTGTTGAATTTTTACGGCGTACGAGTAAATTCTGTAGTCCATGTTATGTACCGTATAATTATGCGTATCAATATTTTTATATTGATACTTTAAATATTTACGATTACAACGTCTGCAAGTGGCTAATTAGTTTGTCAGCATCTGGAGCTGCAACCTGTAATAACGCTGGTAATTATTAGTGTAGCTGCACGTCAGCAGCATCTTTTAATATTAAAGACTGGAAACCGTTAGGAGCACATTTTTGACCTATAGAGGTATAGTCTATGTAAAAGGACAGCAAGGATTTTTATGACGTAGATATTTGGTTAGCGGCAACTTTCACTGTGAAGCACGCGTAGTTCTCCGTAATAACATGTATGAGACGGGGTACGTTTATCATCATCCACAAAAATATCAGGACTTTTGGAAATTACCTATTAACCTTCTGGGTAGAAAATCCTTGTGCAAGATCTAATAAAAGCAACCATTAATTATTACTTTCTACTGCACATGTTCGTCTAATGTTTTAAGGAACATTGTTATTGTTGAGCGTATTTTTAATACTAGTTTAACTAAAGTGTAACGATCACATGGTGCTAAAATAGTTTATTGAGAGAAGAAGTTCCTTTACTAGAAATTTTTAATTTCACGTACTTCTATAAAGGTTAAGACGTAGAAGTTGATTTTAATCTATTGATTCAATTAGATGCAGGGGAAATGTGTCCTTTCGGTCTGATCAAAGTTTTCAAATGCAAGTTTAATTTTTTAATATTAGCAGACGTTGATGAGAAGGACAGCCGCTACCGCTGTTGCTTCTCAGGAATAAATTGTGATTAATGACATTTTTGGACTTGAGCGAACATTCTCCAATTTAAATTATCAAGTAGGTAGCTTTGAACCGTAAAATGGTACACTAGGGATTGAATAACCAGTAAATAGGAACGTAGATATTAAGTAATGCAACAGTGGTGCGGTTACTAAAAGTTTGTCATAAAAATTGCACTTGCCCAAAATTGACCTTCAAATGGGAATGCTTTCCGCCGGGGCGCGTCTTTACTCGCTCTAACATATGTACTTATATATATTTATTATTGTGAAAAAGGTTAAAGTTCTCGTTCCATGACTCTCTCATAAAGTGGAAGTAAAAACTCAGTTTTAATTAAATTCTACACTATATCTTAATAAAGAGAAAAAATACTGACCAGCTCTTTCGCTTTATAATTATTTGATGTAATACTTTCCGTCCATTATGTCAAACATGCATATCCTTTCTTTCCCAGGAAACTGAAATTTATTACTATTACTTATTATGAGTATATAATCATCAATGAGCTTAATTTATAGCCTGCTGATTTCAAGGCAAGCTCACACTGAACAAACAGTTCCCAGTAATGCTTATGTAGACGCCGTTTGGATGCATTTTAAGTTCCAAAAAATGCTAACTAAACTAAACATTTTTTAAATGTGAAACACGACAAGTGATAAGTGACTTTGAGTGAATGTCAAGAAACAAGATTTACACTTCTCGAGAAAGTTGATAAAATTCGTATTTACACTTTTTGAGACCAAAAAAAAATTAGATATTTGTTTCAAAAACAGTGAAAAATTCATAATTCCATATTTTCAAAGGAGGCAAAATATTCATATGTACGTCTTTTAATTTTGAAAAAAATTCAAAATGACACGCTTGAGAAAAGTAGAAAAATCATAATTTCATATTTTCAAAAGGACGCAAAAATGCAATTTATTAAAGTCGGACGTTTTTATGTTCTGCACTATTTCGAAATAGAATTTAATCAAAAACTATTTTTTTGATTTGCACGTAAAGTGGGCGTTTTACATTATTTCAAGATGCAAATTAATAAAATATATCCTTTTCAAAAGGTGTGCGTAAATAGAACGCTTTGCACTTTTTAAATTGCAATTTATTAAAATATAACCTTTTAGAAAATACGTGTAAAAGAAATGTTTTGCCCTACCACAAAGTAATTTAATAACATGTTTAAAACTTTTATTTAATTAATTTAAGGGTACACCTTACAGTAGTCCCTATGTTGTAACTTGTAACATGCATAGGTAATTAGATAAACCCCTTTAATTAGATAACCCCTTTTGAACGACTTTAAAAGACGAAACCAGAATCCTATGATATTTTCATCATACCGTAAAGCTTCTAATAGGGCCCCCGGGCTCTAATTTTTTAAATGTTTCAAATCCCGGGCCGAATTAGAGACCCGGGTTGTATTCGAGACACGGTCTCTACCCATTTAATTCAATGTATTAAGGACCCCTGGCTTTATTGCCAAACATGGCCTTTTACCCCGGGATGTATTAGAAACCCGGGCTCTATTAGAAGCTTTACGGTACATATGTAAAAGTAAATTGTTTTTATAAGAATATCATAGTAACGAAAGTTCGAGCGTTTCTTTGTTATTATATCAGATCAAAATTTGTAAGCTTTGTTTGATTGTTTAAGCAAGGAAGGTATGCACCTACATATGTACATAAGTATAAGCATTACATTACAGACAGTAACTTTACCATTAATAAATACAAGAGCACAATTCTAGTGCGTTTTTACTGTAACTGACATTTGCTATTCGCCTTTTAGGATTTAGAGATTGAACCAAAAATAACCACAAAGAGAAACTCTGGTTTAGTGCACGTGTATAATGGGAAAACCTCCCGACTAAAGAAGCCATTAACACATACACCATAATCCGGATCAATTAAAAGTTCCAACTTCTCTAGATCCGCAAGGTAAAAGCAAAAGCAAAGAACCAAGTTCTACTACTCCTTGGAATCAATGAAATGAAAAAGCACTCAAGCTAAGAACTTTATGTTTTTGTAACTTACTATTAGATCTAAAGTTTGAGTAGAAAATCTATGTAAAAATGGGAGAAATTTTGAAAATCAAGCTGAACGTTTTCTAGTTTCAATAATGCTTTGTCAATGTAAAAAGAAATTACTCCTGTCTCTTTGAAATTGCAATTTGTTGAACCTCATTTTCCCCTGTAACGAGATCGTACCGGCTGAAAATAGACTTGTAGTAAATCATAAAATTGTGTAATTATTTGTACTATTCGTACCTCCGGCCTCGGAATTTGCACACAAACACAATAATAGTGTACGTTGTGTTTTGCATTGGAGGGATAGACAGAACATTATAAGCATCTGCCTGCAGGTGTGAAGGCAGCAACCAGTTTGTGTCTCTTTTCGTTTTCGTTTTGCGTTGTTGAGTAAGATAAAGTAGGCTTTGACTGTGGCATGTGGGGATACGAGTCGCGGGTTAAAATGCAATTAATTCGTAGTACATTCTAGTTAAGAACTCTTATCTTTCTTGGCTCACCTCCATCCAAAATAACAAAACAAAGCACAAGAAACTTGGAAACGAACGGAGCACATACGTATGTACACACGCAGAACAATAGAAGAAAAGCAGTTGAGTGAAAGAACTCAAGGAAATGCGTTAGCAAGTTTCACAACAAATTACGCTTTTTAGTAAGCAAAAGTGCAAGAGAGTCTATCTACATTTTTAAATAATCCAAGTAGACATTTATTTCTGTTTGTGCGGTGTAAATGCAAATCATGCTACAAGTATTTATGTAAACATGTTTTATTATTATAACCGCTAAACGAATTATGTATGTAGGTATGTACATCCTTTATTTAAATTAAAATTGAGCAAAACATGCATAATACCTACACTGTAAAAAATTGGAATACATTTGAAGTTTACTTAATTGCATCTAAACATCTAGAAGGCATCGAAAGCGTATCTCGCATTTCTAGATTTTAATGTATTTTTGGTGAACTTATGCTGAATCCTAACTGAAGTTGTTGTAAACAAATAGTAAAATCGGAAATAATTGCACATTCTTATGAAGGTAATAAAATTCCGTTAAAACTTTTACATCCGGCAAGCACAACGAAGACAACTTCTTTATAGCTACATATAAAGTGTAATTAGAGCACATGAAGCGTAATTTCATGAAAACTATATAGATAGAATATTTTGCATCTTTAGTGAAAACATGCCACACTCTGCCTCTGTATGTTACTTCTCCATACATCTGTAATTACACATGACATTCGACAGAGTTACCATCTCCAACTTATTGTTACACCAATAAAAAGTGAAACTTTGGTTTCCCGGGTAGTTCTATTTCTTTTTCGGCACAATAGAAAACCCAACATAAACATGTACTACATACTCGTGTGTAAGTAAATGCAAAATATCCGCTCAAAGTATGTGGATTGAGTACAAGCCGCCAAGCATTTATTTCCAGCACTTTGCTTCTTTGTTCAAAAACAAGGAAAGTTAAGCACTTTGCAAACTGTTAGCCGGTATTGTCCGTCTGTCTATCTGTCTCTGGTGTTTCTTCTCCTTTTGCATGTGCAAGCCGGCCGTTTCTTTGAGACTTTTAGAAATACTAGGCTACCTACATTGTAAAAACTGGAGCGTCTAAATTGCCGGAAAAGTATTAGGATTTAGTAAAATTAGGAACCCAGTTAGGATACTTCTTAAGTTTGAAAAACGACGTAAAAACTTTACACATTTTATTACACAAAACGCCACAAAATTCATAATTATGGTTTTGGAAAAACGTCAAAAAGTTCATCATTACTTTTTTAACCTTAGGAAAAATCGCTTTTTACGTTCATCTGAAACGCATCGAAAGTGCATCCGAAACTCGTCTCGTAGTCCAGGATCCATTTGTAACGCGCTTGTGATCTACTTAAGGAGCTGCCTAACTAACTTTTCACTTAAACTAATGCAAGAAGGTTTTAGCTAAGATGGATTTTTCCTGCTTCAAGATTGCTTGGTTTTTATGGTGTGCACATTCCTCCAGCAATTCTTTCGTCCTTGCTCCTTCTTTCCTACTTTCTGGGTTGTCGGGTGTTTTCTATATCACAAAAGAGAGAGTCATCATGAACTAAGCCAGCTGACGGTGACTGACGATGAAGATGACCATGATGCTGAAAGTGAGATTGACGCTGACAAAAACCAAGACGTAACGTACAATAAACTCATTCGTCTCCTCCAAACTTCCCTGCCCTATATTACATTTGGGCAGCTCATTCTCTGCTTTTCTGGAATTTAATACAAGTCTCACTTTAATTAATTGCCAATTGTCACGTTTTGACAATTCACGTTTTCATTTATTTTGTGCCCAGAAATTATCTAGTTGTTCAATAGAAAAGAGTACTAAGCACACATATACATAGTTGAACAATACAGACAATGCAAATAAAATACATGCTTCAGAGATCGGGCAGAAAATTGGAAGTAACTTGATGAGTATTTACTGAAGTCTCAAAACTTCAGGTAAAGTTTGTGGAGACGAGTCAACATTGAGTTCATAGCAAACAAAGGTGAAATGCATGGATGAATGAGTCCAATCGATGAAGCCTAGCTTTATAGCAAAGGCACAAATAATAAATTACTTACTGTCAACTAGAAAAGATGCACGTTTGATAATTCATGTTTTTCGACTTCACGTGATGATTGCATTTGATTTGCGTTTTGTTTACGACTTTGATAAGCGAAAGTTTTACTTTGCTTCTTTCTCTATGGCTCGAGAGCATAGATTTCTTTGATAAATCATCAGCATTGCAATTTGCAATTTGAAACAATTACTATAATTAAATTACAATCACATTGCAACAGTTAAATCAATCAATTAATTTCAAGTGCATCACAAATCACAAACGCAAATAAAATGAAATATTCAAATATTACACTAAAGTTTTCGAATAGGCTCTCCACAGTTAGGTCACGATGCATTTTCCTGTGAGCCAGCTGCAATGCTCATATCTATTCCAGCTCCAGCCATCAGATTCGAATTCCAAGATACATTCTAAAAATTAAACAATCTCCAAACAGAAAGAATATACCTACATATCTAAAACAAATTGAAAAACATTTGTAGGAGTTCTAGTATTTTTTCTCTTTTTAGATCCCGTTTTGACAATTCACTTGTCTTAAATTGTTTATTTGGTTAATTCAGCGGAATTTTCTGTCAGCAAAAACAAAGTGTTGTCCATAGCGTATTGTGGATCCGTTTGCTTTTGGTCAAATCTCTAAGAGCATTTGTGCTATCAGCCGAGCTCTGGGAGTGCCAGCTCAATAAACAAAACGTATCCTTCTCTTCGGGAAAAAACGAAAAAAAAGCTATTGCCTTAAATTTCCTCTATAAAATATGACCGTGGCTCAATACTGTTTGGTAACGAACCGTGTTTTCGAGTGAAAGTGACAGACAATTTATTCCATTACTATTAGAACAGCCATTTGCGTCAAGTTTGATCTGGGACTTTAGCTTTGTCGTGGTTCTGGTCATAAGAGTGCATGGTTGAGGGTTTTCATTTTGTGTAATAATTTGCCGACAGTTGCAGTTGCAACGGAGGACCGAAGACAAGATCGAAATCAGAATGGGTTGAAGTGGTTATGTTTGTAATGGTAGTGGTGGTTATAGTAGTTACAGTGGATGTGACTGTATAATTAGAGTCTCCAGCCTCAGGTACCGGCTGGTGCCATACTAATTAGTGCTAAGAAGTTTCCAGCTCGTCTAACAAACAAGGAGCCAATATACACAGTTAATATATTTAATATATACATAGGCATTGTAGGTATGGATCCTACAGTCAAAAATATATCTGTAATAAAACGCAAACGCATTGTTTATCTTTGACGATTATAACGAAGGCTATTTCAACCAAGATATTGCATAGTGGAGCAAATTGTAATGTTCTGAGACCAGCATGGAAGCATTGTACACATACATAAATACAATTAAAATTTCAACTAGGGCGCTTATTTTAAATACCGAATTTCTCATAATAGTTATTATTTAGCACAAATACAAAACTGTGTGTAAAAATGCCATCCAAAATAAATAATTGGAAGGCGATGATTAATTAATTAATTGAGTCTTGAAACCCAAAAGAAGGAGAAACAATGTTACACTACACCTAAATTTTAAAAACTAAAGAAGTTAAAAAATGAAAACAATCATGTGCGCATTTAGTGTAGTTGGGGACGCAGTTAGCTGCATTTTAAGCGCATACTAAATGAATGAAAAATGCATCTTACGATAAGACAGCGAATATTTACAGTGTACCTAGGAACATATTGCGCACACCGATCTGTAATACAAGCAATGAAACACCGCACCTGGTTCAACCAAATTCAGCCAAGCTCCAACCAATGCGTTGGTTGTTTTAACCAATCAATTCGTGACTAAATGGCAATTAGTTCAGCCGTTGAAATATGTATACTGTATTGATCCTCTTTTAATTCCCCATCACAAATGAAGCGATCGAGATTGCTTTCTAATTTTTATTTTCACCCTTCTAGATTAATATACGTTCAAAGAGTAATAGAGATTTGATTCTTCATCATCTTTGCCTTTGTCTTTGTGTAATCGCTTAGTAACCGTTATCCCATGGGAAAGGGTAACGATATAATTATATACCTAGTAGCAGAAACTGAGCCAAGGCTGTTCATTATTCCGAAATATGTATATCACATGAATGCAGTCGAATAGGATGGTTCTCCTATTCCATATGAGCTGATGCAATTAAAAGGATCACTAGAGTTTTATTTTACAATTATTTTACAACTTAAAACATGTTTCCATTGCAATCTACATCCACAGATACTGTAAAAAATCCAGTAAGAGCGCCGGCTACCATTAAGAAAGACAGTAATAATTTTATTGCACTGTTATCTACAACGGTAATTGCCATTGAGACACACGCCGTAGCTACGCGATTCTTTCCATGTATTGTCACTTGACCCTACTTCTGCGGAATATTTTATCAATTCTCAATAGAAAATAAACTTTCAATTGAGTCATTTAAATGTGTAGTAGCAGGGCATGATAGAAAAAATGCCATTAATTATAAGACACGGGCTTCCTTTGGAGACCGGCTCTCTTTAAACTTAAGTATATAACTGCTCGGCTATTTTTAGAAGCAGGTTCTTATTACAAGTTTTACAGTACGTACATAATCACTGAGATTCAGGTAAACTAGGGGAAAAAAGTGTTTTATATCAATGCTGCGAAGGAAACTTTAACTCAAGCATCTAGGGTCGAATTGTCTGGTCTGATATACATACACATTTCCTATTGTATTGCAGGGCATTGTGTTGTGAAAATAAATGTGGTCCTATGGGAGAAAGTCTCTGGAATTAATTTATTGACCGCTGGCTCCTCGATTTGAAAGTGTTCTTTACATTTCGACAGTTTTATATTCCACTGAGGTCTTTTGTTTCCTATTTGATTTTGAACTTGACTATATCTGTTGGTCTGTTTTATAGGCACCTAAGTTGTTTGTTACTATTCTATTGTAGTTAATCCGTTTTCAGGTTTGTTATTTGTTATTTCCCTTGTTTCTATTTCAACTGCCCACAATATTGGTATTATTTTCACGTAAAGCTCATCAACTTTGTTGTGATTTCGCAAACACAATCGTGATCTTCTCTACTCAATTTAAATCCACTTTGAAATTATTAAAACACTTTTAATAATAGTTTTATCAAGATTATTCATTTTACTGAGAAATCTTACATCAGCTGTTAAAAATTGCTTATTTATCAGTTATATCACCCAAAAATATTGCATTCGGTAATTCAAGATGGCTTTTTAACGAATTGATGATGCACGTAAGGTGCGTTGCTAGTTATACTATACTAAATACGAATAGGTTTTTGAAGTCTCAGATACACTTTCCCACTTCTATGATTCTTTGTTTTTTACCGTGTATGTATTCGACAAATTTTGCAAAAGACTACATACATGAAAGTTGTGAAAAATGTTTGCAAACACAATCGTTTTTTGCGGGATGAGGTCGATATCTGCATTTTTACTTTAATTTGGAACCAATTGTAGCATCATCCTCTTTTCTTTGTGTTACAAGCAAATTCCATTTGTTCAAGCTCAAGCAAGAGTTCAGTATCCAATATCCAGGATGGAGTGGAATGCAAGTATGGACCGGTACAGTTCAGTGCACACTCACACGATGCCCATGTTCATTCAAAATTGAATGTGCCTGTAAAACAAATTACAGAAACGTTTTATAGCAGTGACAACAACAGTAATAGTAACCCGGTGCACACAACACACAAACTGAATGTACTTGTAAACACACTCAAAGTTTTGATCGACATCCATTACATGAATCCCAAAGTTACTTTCCCACGATTTCGCGTTCATCGTATTTTCCAGAGTGGTCGTGTAGTAGGTAGTACAAGTACATAATATGTTGAACAATTCGAACAAAAACCTGAGCATCAACACGAAAGAAATTGGCTGGAAATTTGAATCGAACCGTTTCTGCCTATGCATATATGTCTGGTCAATTCGAATTTGAATTCAAATTTGTACTTTCCATGCTTCATGAACTACACTATGGTAGGTGTTTTCGGTTTGTTTCTAAATTCAGTCTTGAGTATTCACATCACAATTTTGGAACTTGTCCAACCTTGAACTTCTTGTTCAATGCTAGGTATAAGTTTGAACCATGCTTAACATACCTAGGTATGTATTTTGTACTGGTGCCACCATCAGTTCTACTTTTCTACAATCATTTTACGGCTACCGCACACTGGAGAGCCAGCTGTGAGTATCTCGCAGCGGCACAAGTGCAAATGCAACTGGGAATTGGAATTCACGACTAGACTAGACCGTAACCATACTGTGTATATAGCCCTGTATGAGTATGAGGTACCGGTACTTGTGATGACACAAGTGCTGAAAGGGGTAACGCTAACGATTCCAGCTCCAGCTCTACTTCATTTTTCCACGAGGAGCTTTTCAGTCTCGCTTGACTAACTTTGTCAACTTTATTACAGCCATACGCCAAATGTCAAAAATGCCAAATGGTCAGTAAACGCACAGTGAGCTAGCAACCAAGTTCATCTCTGTTCCATCTCTGCCTAGTCAATTCAAGAGTAAAGTAGATATCAGTATAGTTTATAGGAATCATGATCATGATTAGGATCTTTTTTCTCGATTGTGACTACAGACATTATCTGCATTGACTTTGCTTCTATGTATGCTACTATTACCATGTATTCATTTCCTATTTCTAGATTTTATGTTCGAAACTTTGAAAGTTAGAATTGTGAAAATGACGATTTAGATCTGGATTCGGATTAGGATGAACGGTGCTCTAATGACTATGATAACTTTGACTTTGAATATCGGTGACCGCAGTTAACTTTTATCTTATTGCCCTTTAAGTTCGACTTTATGCCGCATCCGCTTTTTTATTATAAAAAAGGTTGGTATAGTTTGTCGCTTTTTTCTGTGGGTAACTACGAATAGCCTTTGTGACACAGTAGAAGGTATGCTGTAAAATCAGGTACTTCTTAAACGACCATAACCTACATGTATTCACGATAGGTATGAACGCAGTTAGGATTGATCTTAAGTGTACCACTAACGCATATAAACGCTTGGACTGCTAGGTAAGGTACAGTTATCAAATTTTTGAATTTTTGAAAAAGTGTAAATTTTGTCGCTTTAAAATGTGTTATTACTAATTTTTGTTCCGTTTTGAAAGAGTGCAATTTTAAATTTTTACACCTTTTTAAAAACGTGTAATTGTGAATTTTTGGTCTGTTTTAAAAATGTTTAATTATGAAATTTTGCTCTGTTTTGAAAAGGAGTGGTTGTGAATATTTTCACCGTTTTGAAAAAGTGTAATTATTAATATTTGCCCCGTTTTGAAAAAGTGAGTGAATTTTTGCTCCTTTTTGGAAAAGATGAATTGTTAATTTTTGCTCCGTTTTAAAAATGTGTAATTATGATGCATCAATTGTTACAGTGTATGCTGAATTTTTGTATTCAATTTGCAGTGTGCATATCAAGTACTATGTTGGGTCTAACAACATTAATTACCAATCGAGCTGTTGATGTGGTTATAGATTCATTTATTACAAGAAGTTCAAATAATGTTCTACATATGTATGTGAAATGATAATAAGCATTTTTTAACTAAATCGTGGCTTTTAATGGTTTTCTATCCGCACTTGCAATTTCAAGAATAATCAGAAATTGTAATGGAGGTAGTTGGAAATAGAGAAAGAGAGACATAGAAAAGAAATACTTTTACTTTTACTGCTACTCCTAATAATTGTGTAGCATTTGCAGACAGTCGATTCTCCTATCCATAAGATGTTTCTAATTACCTAGACATAATATTGTACGTACCATAGATACCTATCCTAATTTAACCTTTAAGATTTGTTGTAGACACATTTTGTTGCTGAACCTGATGCACGTGCACTATAATTACTTTGGCAAACTTTACTCTTTATGAATTAATAATCAAAAACACAAGCGTATGTAAAGCAAATAGTTTCCCAAAAACTTCATGTGATATCAAACCTTCTATACTAAAACTTTCAGATTTCTATTTTTAAAATAAATTGGAAATGCTTCAAAACTAGAAAACTGGGTGTACATAATTATTACTGCTATTTAAGAATGATGAGTTGGAGAATAATCGAAAATCGAGAAATAAAAAACTAGTTTAATTTTGACGAAGTAATTCTTGGAAAGGTAGATGCTGGTGAAACTAACGTAAATAATTAAACGTGGTGCAATAACATGCACATCTTATTTGATCAGAGATTTCAGTCAATGCCAAATAATCATTTCGAACTTTTATGGCGATTTCTTTTGTTAATGTGCTTTGAACGAAATCCTAGGAAAGTATCTATTCACTACAACCTTGGCACCTAATTACTTTTCATTCATAGTATTTATAAACATACCTTCCCACTACCAAGTTAAAAATCATTTATTCGATCTCGTCACGTTTCTTACGTCTCACGTTTCGAGTTCACTTGTACATACATACATACGCTTAGCGATGGCCTCTTGTCGAATTACAAGCATATGAGCACACATCCAAGGTGGAATAAGCCTTAAATTAAACTCAGAGATTTGATACTACATAATTACCTAGTGAACGTGTATTTCTTTTTGTTCTGTGTTTCAGAGGAAATACTATTGTGCTAGTGTTGTCAATTGTAAACACGCTTTGTATTCCGCAAGAAATTGTGATAACCCATTGTATATGAAAACGTCACGTGTTTTATTCTACTTGGGTGTCTAGTGATGGGTTTTTAAACTTCTGAACTGCGTGGGAGCAGGAAATAGTGAAATTGAAAAGCCATTGCGACCACAACGCTGTATTTACTTTCCCGGTGCAAAACATTGCAGCAACATTCAAATCAAGAACTCAAAAAACTACTTTCAACGCAGGGTTTAAGTTTCTTTGTATCATGTTATAAAATTTTGCTCCACCATGCATTCCCTCATAAGTGTAAATGTAAAACGCATCCTTGTGTCATCTCTCTTGTAACATAACAGGATAAATGATTTTAAGTGAGCGCCAAAAAACAAGATTCAAACTTTTTGAGTTTGGTGGGAAAATTCGGAATTACGCATTGCGATTGCGAGAAAAGTGCAAAGATTAAAAATAAATATTACTGGATTTCATGATTTAAAAAGGGCGAAATTGCTCATAATTATACTTTCTATAAAGGTCAAAATATTAGAGGTAATTGCACTCGACAATTCATAATTTGAATTTGAAAAATGAATTTTCTACGTTCCTCTGAAACGCATCGAAAGCGCATCGTAAGAGCATCTCGCAGTCCAAGATGCGTTTTGATTGCGTTTGTGATGCACTCCAGAATGACGCAGCCTAAATTTGTTCATAATATTATAAAAAAAATACAAGTAGGTCCAGGTGAATCTTCTATCTTCCCCTTCTTTTAGACTGCTTCAGTTTTTCAGTGTAGGTAGCTGCCTACATTCTTAATATGTCGTGCCTTGTCTCCAATTGGGTTGTTTCCTCACATGTTCAGACACGCCCTGGAAAAGTGTCAAAATGGGAAGAAGAAACGAAAGAGAGCTAATATGATAATGACAGTCATTCACACGTCACACCGTAAGAATTGAAAATCGGTAGATGCCTACTGTCGAGCGCATTTCCTGTATTTTGCAGGCAGTAAACATTCGATTCATTAATGAATTTGAACCTCTTTGTCGGCTCTCATATACATATAACATCTAATAAGATGTCCCAGTTTAAATTTCTAATAGAATTCCCTTTAAGAGTGGAAGTTTCGTGTGAAACTTTTAAACATTAGATTTCAGTTAGAGACTTTGAAATCGCTCTATTAAATTTAGCTTTATTTAAATGTAAGCTACCTCCACGCTTTTAGCTTACGAAACTGTCGTTTCTTCAGTTCTCAGAAAAAATTTGTTTGACGTAAACATATTTTGGCAAATGTTCGATACCCCACACGGGTTGTCACTTTCCAATTAAAAAAGTGTTTTCTTGACTTTGATTTTCCCCAAGGCTAGTGACATAATTGGTTGTTAGAACTGCTTATCGTTAAAGACTTGAATACAGGTAACTGATATCTGCATAATGAAACGTCAATTGTCACGTTGTTGAAAACGAGTCCCTTATATTTTGTATACACGTCTTTGATACCTGCTCCTCTCATAATTAAATTATTGTTGATCCTAACTGTTCGGTTATTTACCCATCCGAACCGTAACAGAGCAAATAAATAATATCAAACCGTAATGAACCATTTACTGTAATATCACTTCACTTTTCTAAAACCATTTTTATTGATATTCACATCTTTCCAAAACCCGCATTTTGAAGAATTCACAGTTTTTCAATAATTTAAAGTGCTTCCAAAACGCATCGAAAGCTCTTTCTTGCACATCTTTCACCACACCACAGGATGTTTGCCAACGCTTTTAAGATGTAGGTACGTCAGTCACACCCGAAATGCGTTTAAGACGGTACTAAGTACGAGTAAGTTTTTGGCATTTTATTTGATGCATTTTTTGCTGTTTTAAGATTACGATTTCGAGATGCACAATAAACTGCGTCAAAAGTTTTACATTGCAAATAAATCTAAGCAAGAGAGATCTCTTGCTCGTGAAGATGCTTCTAAATGCAGATACAAGTAGGTTGTGGGCGTTTAGATGCAATCGATCGGATCGGATATTTATAAAGCTGAAATATTAAACGGTTCGGTTTTCGGTAGCAGAATGTAACCGAACCGAATCGTTATAGTCCATACATGTGAGTTGCCTAGTGTCAAGTGAAAATCCAATAAAATGTTTAATTTTCGTCTATGCAACAATATTGAAGTTGCTTAAAACCTGCTTTATTAAACTTTCATAATCTGCTTTTGTATTTCCATTCTTCCTTCTTCGCTCCAGCTCCGACTCATTTTGAGAACTTGCAGTAGCAACTTAATGAAAATACAACCTACGCGGCGGACATAATTCGAATTCTATGATAAGCACGCATGGCCTAACACGCGTTTCCTACTACGGAAGTACGCGTGTAATGCATACCTATGTCATCGTCTCCGTTTACATGATCCCGTGTTCAGCGCACACTTCACAACGAGGACTAAATTGTAACTCCTACATAGATGCACACTTTTCTGTCTCAACTTGCTGAAGATATGACAACCAAGGACAATTTTACCATTGGGTTAGTAGAAGCTTTCATCAAACATTTATGTAGGTAATTATATCTGTACAGCTGGCGGTGAATGAATTACAAATTCCATGAAATGCAATTGAAAAATCTTGTAATATATTGCGTCCATTATTTCTGACAAGATTTTGAAGATATTAATAGACAGCGAATACTCTCATTCACAGAAAACGTGACAAGGGAAAAAAATCATTTCAATCAATCAATTCTTTCATATTAGAACAAAATGATTCTGCTTTGGAACACGGCCAATGTTTTTATTTTGACATTTTGAAAAATGTTTCATTTATTCTTTTATACGTCTTTTCAAAGCATCCATTTTCCACCAATTTGAGCCTTTTCAGAACTTAAATATGACTTTTGTACGTTTCAAAAAGCTTTCCTGAACAAAAGCAAGCCTAAAGTACATGACATGACGTGAGAAGTCTGAAGACTTCGGTCAGGTTGTTCCGAAGTTTCCACTTTGAAGATTTTTACTCACTGCGTACATCAATCAACTCCACTTAAAAGAATAGGGATCAGGAACTGGAGATCGGAGAGACAATTTTAGTAAAGTAGTAAACAAGTTAAATAATGCCTTAAGATAAGTAATTACTGATAATCTAATTAGGTTTATTCTTGTAGGTATCAACTGTGGGTATTTATTCCCGAGTATGCGGCAGATATCAGTACATAATTCTCCAGAATGACGAACTTTGTACTCAAAGGAAGATTTCACGCATACGTGAATTTTAGTTTTACATCGAAATTCGGTAAAATTATTATGAATGAGCTAACGACAAACCGTTAGGGGCAATGAAAACACAGAGAAAGAAGGAAAAGTTGGCTGTTGAACTGCGGGGGAAGAAGTTATGCTTAGGTGCGCAGAAATTATTTTCCTAACAATACAATTGTAAGGTACAGTAGACCAATGTGGGTTTATGTACACCATCCCAAATGAGAAGTCTCTTATTCATGTAAGAAAGTTGATTATAGAGGTTGGCGTGTAACTGATGCATTACAGTAAAATTCGGGATTTTTGCTTCGGTGAGTGTACATATGTGCTAGTATTATATTATTATTCTACAAAGGGTAAGGTTACGATCTACACTCCAATTCATTACACCATCTTTACGCCTCATGGTCATGATTATTTCGTAATGATTAATGATATGAATACATACAGAAAGACATATGTTTTTTACTTCCTCCGCATTGTGTGGACTTGCGATTCAGGAATCGATTTCCAGTGGCAAGTCTAGCTCAGGGGCGTACCTGGAGAGGGTCTTTGGATGCTGTAGCATCTCCCAAAATGAAAAGATTACTTCTTTAAGGTGCTAATTGAAACCATTGGATCTTTTCAAAATGTGTTATTTTTTAAAAATTCGATCTTTTTTTGAAAAAAGTTCTTATTGGAAATATCCGTTCTCCGTCCTTTCAAAAAGTTTTAAATTTAAAAATATATCTATTTCAAAAAATGCTAATTGGAAAAATTAGGAATTTTCAAAAAGTGCTAATTAGAAAAATTTAACCTTTTCCAAAAATTTCTAATTGAAAAAATTCGACATTTTCAAAAAATGCGAATTAGAAAAGTTTCGCCTTTTCAAAAAGTTGTAAATCTAAAAATGTATTCAGTTGAAAAAATGCTAATTGGAAAAATTACGCCCTTAAAAAGTTAAAACTTTCAACAAGCGTTACTTAGAAAACCTAGACTTTTAAAAAGTGACAACAATGAAATCATTTCAAAAATAGTTGAAAAAAATCCGCCCTTTAAAAACTGCAATTAAAAACGTTTTCAAAAAAGTTCTTAAAAGTTAGAACTTCAAAGATCAAACCCCCCACAATTCACAAGTCAGTCATACGTACGCCTCTGGTCTAGCCCAACTTATCTTTACTGTTATTGTTATATTTTTTACAGTCTCCTTTCTGCCTCTAGTTCGCACAAATGGATGCATTCAGGTACGATGGTCTCATTAATACACTTTCACCAATCCAATGCTACTTTTACAAAAACACATTTTTCCTTGCGGTTTGACAAGAGCACATTTCATTCTATAAAGGCAACAATCTCACAACGGCAATATTTCAAAATATTTGTTTGGGTTTGGAGCCAATACAATTCAGTTTTCCAGCTTTTTAAAATATCCTTTTTGAATCTAGCCACTGCGCGAATTTGTAAACGTGTGTTTGTCACTAATCTATGAGATACACAAGATTACGAAAGCTCATTCTTCATTCGTATTTGAGGAATTATTATAATTAGAATAATTACATGCTAAAAACTTTTGCATCTAAAACTTTGAAAAACTAATCATGTTTTATACAATTCCACCCAAAATTTCCTGTCACCAACCTGCATCTAAAACGAACCCCAGTGCCCAATTTTTTGTCATTTAGAGACTGCGTAGTTTTTATACTGTAGACTGAGGCGATAGATTATGATGATTAGAATGATGATGATTGATACATACATACATACAAACTTGGCAGACTGAAACTTTAGATAGGACGCGTGAGATTGATTGTCTAGACCTGGCCCAATAGAAAATAGTTTGTTGTTGGTGCTGCGGTGGTCACGATGCAGACGTTTAGAAATCATTAGTATAAAGTCTAATAGCATATACTTACCCACCACACAATTGAATTGTCGACCTTGTAGCCTACTATTTGTATTCCCGTTCTCTCACGACCACGACCCGACCCACACTCTTATGTTGTTGTGACCACATACTTACTCTACTCATCACTCTTGGATAACTCTTGATGGTGTTTGGACCGGTTTCAAGTGCACTCCTTCGTTCCCGCACTCATCAGAAAGGATCTTGTTTGTCCAGACTGATTATTGATCTACGTACTTGTCTGATTTGGAATCATCGCCACCAAATTTGAAGTTGTAATTATGTATCTACATTGCACATTGAAGCTCTAACATCTAAACTGCCGAAATCATACTTATAATTAGTATAACTATGAACAGGGTTAGGCTGCATCTCAAGGTCAGCTGAAGTCTAAAAAGTTTATTTAAACGTGCACAACGGTAATTTTCAAAGGATGTCAAAAAGAACGGTTTACAATTTTTGAAAAAATTGGCAATTTCATTCAAAGTGAAACATTTCCAAAAAGGTGGAAAAATTTACAATGACGCTTTTCCAAAAAGGTG
Organism: Ptenothrix huangshanensis; assembly: GCA_036851915.1. Taxonomy (NCBI): domain Eukaryota; kingdom Metazoa; phylum Arthropoda; class Collembola; order Symphypleona; family Dicyrtomidae; genus Ptenothrix; species Ptenothrix huangshanensis. The sequence continues at coordinate 12,528 of JAAXYX010000578.1, read as the reverse complement.
AAAAAATTTAAAATTTCACATTCCTAAAAGGTGAAAAAAGTCAAAAGTCTTTTAAAAAGAGTCAAAAATTAATAAATACACAACCAATAATTATAATGTCATTTTTAATCAACACAAAAAAGGAAAAAAATAACACTTTGAGACCCTATCAGAAACAGAATTTTAGGGTCATCAAAAATTAGTTTAATATGCATCTAAATCGTAGCTGACAGTCACAGATGCGTCTGTAACGCGTTTGTGATTTACTTATGATTATGATACGTCCCAATTATGTTTATAATCATACTAAATAGGTGTATGTTTCTGACGCTTTAGACGTCTTTGTTCTATTTTAAGATTGTTTAGTTTTTACAGGGTGTATATTTTGCAGCTGAACCTATTCTGTCCAGTTGAAGGAACCAAAAAATAAACCTATGTGGTTTTCGCAGACATTTTCCACATCGACAGCATATGCCAGGTCCTTCGTAAGGGTATACCTACGTGTATATCCTTACGAAGGAAACACCATGTGGTGCATAATAAACTTGAAAATGCTGGACGTTGAAGAAAGAAAGTAAGTCTTGTTCCAATCTACTCCAGCCTTTTCCTTTCAACGTAGGTACATGTATAGCCCTGCTTATATTAAGTGTGCAGGAGGCGGCAGGAGCAGATGTCAAGGAGAGTTCCGGGTGTTGACTCTGATTTTTGATGACATTCCTTCCTTTCCAAATTCCATACGGGAGGGAGTGGGACAAAGGAAAAGGAATAACTTTAACTGACAGGGATGTAAGGGCGTCCACTGATTTTTTTCTATTCTTGCCTTGCCTGACTTGGTCTATAAGCAGACCAACCCATAGGAGATTGAGTTCAGAGGATTTTACTAAAAGAGTCTTGTGGTCAGCCTTGACTTGTGCCAAGAAGAATAAAATCCAATCATGCCATGTCAATTCAGTTTTTCGCGCAGCTTCTCATTTTAAATGCGAATTCTTCATCCGCGTTTAGAATATCTGAACTAACTGTGGGCATGACGGAAATTGTTCTACATTCTTGATGCAGGACCAGACAAAAGTGTGTAGATTTTGCATGTAGGTGCATACGTTAATTGTTAATGCATACAAAATTAAACCATGTATTACTACTTGAATATTTTTCTCAACTTACTTACTTATCTTACTACAAAGGTGTATGTGTCCTATGCCAAAAGTTCTATGAATAAAACGATTCCAAGAAAGCACACTGAATAAAAACGAAGTTGATAGTGCAAATCTGTGATATAATTATTTCGACACAAAATGTACTATCTGTCTATTTCAAAAAATGTAAATTATTTTATGTAATTCAAAACTGCTGCTCAAAACAATATAAAATAGTTTCCGTAAAGACTAACACATTCAATATATTTTATCCATTATGATCATGTGAAAAGCTTTGCATTTAAACGCAAAAATTTCGTAGTATTTAAACTGTTTTTTTTGGACATTTTTCGTAAGTGCACAATAGAAACTGATGCATCTTGAACGCCAAACACGTACTATTATTTGCGATAATTATGAATTATATATTAAAAATACATATATAAAAGAGGTCAGGATGTCCTCTATACTACCATATGTCTCCGAATAATTCGAACTCTGTACATTGAACAAACTGGCGCATCTGGAATGGCAAAAATTGTTTGTATTTAGTGCAATTACGAACGCAGTGAGGACACAAAGTGCACCTAAAGTGCAACTTAATATTTAAAGTACATCTAAAATTCATTTAGAAAACGTCAAAAACCAAATTTAGACTTTTTAAAAAAGTCGGGAAACTTTATTTTTTTACATTTAAAAAAAATAGGAAAATTCAAATTTACACATTTTCAGAAAAATTGAAAATATTCATAATTATGTTTTTCAGCTTATGCTTTATAAAAAACACGGAAAGTGCAACTCTTTTTTCCTGGATTGAGACTGTATAGTTTTAACCGTGAACATTCCACCAACAAAGCGCACGTAAAGCGTCTCTCGAGTGCCAGAAATAAAAGGATAATGTAATGCACCAAATTGAAAGCACAGATCATTAATAAAAAAATATTGATATTTGGAAGCGCATCTAGTATTAAAAAGTATCCCACAAGTCACTATGCATTTTATTTAATGTAATCTTAAAATTAAAATAGGAATTTCTAGATGGCGCATAAAAATAGAAGGATGGATGCTGGTTGAACCAGATTAAATAACAATTCCAGAAAGGTAATGACTGGGATTTCAAAAGAAAAAAATTTGGTCAATCAAACTTGTGGCTTGAGAAGCTTGGATAATTCACTTAAACAAAAACTTTCGATTTACAACGTCCAGTGATGCTGAGATCTAATCCTACGTGTACACGTGTAAATATCATTGTACCACAACCAGTAATTTGATTCAACTTCCTCCATTACATTTAATCCCCTGCACTACAGTCACGTCTTCTCGTGCCCTCGCGGACAAATGCAAGAATTCCAGATTATAATTTGGAATTCCATTTTGTGCAATTTGAAATCTCATTAAATAGTTCATACTCATGGAACACAATACGAGCCAATGCTCGATGCAATAATTACTAGGGAGCTCCAAATGTTATTCCAAGTAAATTAATATAATCTGCCTATATTGTATTACCAACGCAATCCGAACTGAACACATTATGTGTAATAAAATAATAGTAATAACACGTGGAAATAATAATTTAAAATATTATCCAATAGGAAGATAAGAAAGAGTAAATAATGATCCGTGAATGAAATATTCCCTCAACGTATCATTAGAAGAGATAAAAGTCAGACATAGATTCGTTTCGAAATGGAAACGAATCGGAAATTATGGTACTCTGGGCTTCGACTGTAATAAGAAGTTGCGTGCGGTCATGTCCCTTTCCAATAGTCTCTCAAGTAATATACACATTCTCTCTGTCTCTCTCTGCCTCTCTCTCTCTCTCTTACTGTCTCAAATTCGAATCCGCACAATACTCAAGAAAGAAGAGCAGGCAAATCAAGAGCAAAGGCTTAGCCGATATAAAATCAAGAGCATGGATAAAGAAGTACAGGAGAGCAAGAGCAAGTTCATGTTCATGTTCATGTCCATGTTCCTAAAAGGCAGTAAGAACCTGAAGCAGCACCAGAACCAGAACCAGAACCAGAACCAATGTAGAACAAGAAAGAGAGACAGCCTTTTCAGTTTATTTCACTGCAGTTCAGCTTTCTCCAGACCAGTTTTCTCTGGAGCTTCATCCAGGAACTTTCTCTCAACTCTCGACATTCCTCGCAGTACACTAGTAGCAACCACAGCATACCTACATCATTGCTTCAGCAATCTAGTGCATTCGCAAGGGATGGTTCAGTTTCCCCAAAGAATTTCATTCACAAACCAATTCAACCCAGGACGTTAAATTTCCTCTTCAAAATCAATCGGAAAAACTTATAAGAGAATTTTTTAACAGAGTGCGGATTTTCGTTGTGATAAAAATAGTGAGAAATTGATTCTCCTTGGAATTGAAAAGTCAGTGTTAGTATCTTAAGTATAGGCAAAAAAGGAGACAGCTGCAGTTGAAAAAATATATTTGCAAAATCAGTGAAAATCAAAATCAGGGGCATTGTAGATTCTTTCTTTAGTGCAATTCCTCAGTGGCAGAAATGTGAACTTGGACTTTCCTTGGTGGTAGTTGACGTCTGAATGCCAATTGGAAAATAAACACTACAAGAAACTTTTATTAGTGTTTAGTGAAAATTGTGTTGAAAAATAAACGCAATTGTGCTTTTGCTTCGGCATACCTAAAACACCAAACAAGTTTACTTATTCCAGACATGAAACATTAGTTGAATAGAAAAATTGAAAATGGCAGGATTGAATTTAAATTCGCATCTCATGCAAGACTCGATACCAGCGGACAATTTAAACAGATTAAGTGCAGGGACGGACGAAGGTCATTATCAAGATCGTTTTGCTTCTAGTATAGAAGCAATTTCAAAATTCTTAAATAGTTCAGATTTCAAATACTTGAATAATACGGATTTAATAGGACCAGGGCCAGGAATTGAACCACATTTGCTTAACCTTAGCCGATTTCTAGGTGGACATGGTAACTTTTCTGAATTTCTAAATTTCAACATGACGGAATATTTTCAGCCTACGATAGGCTATTCGGGGACGGTAAGTAATGGAAATGAAAGTATGAACGGGACTGATGATTCCATCCCTCCACATTTCACCCAAATGAGTTCAACAGCCAGAAACTGTGCAATCGCGTATATTATCCTGTTCATCATTTCTGCGACGGGGAATCTCTCCGTGTTCTTCTCGGTGCTGCAGCAGTTGCGAAAAACAAAGTCCCGCATCTGTGTTCTCATCCTGCATTTGTCACTGGCTGATTTGATGGTGACATTTTTTATGATGCCGATCGAAGTGATTTGGCGGATGACTGTGGGTTGGTATGGTGGGAATATTCTCTGTAAGATTTGCCAGTTCCTTCGAGCTTTCGGTTTGTATTTGAGTTCCATGGTTCTCATCTGTATAAGTCTGGATCGGTATTTTGCCATCATTCATCCACTGAGGACTTCCGGGGCAACGAGACGAGGACGAGCGATGTTGGCTTGTGCTTGGATTTCGGCTGCCATTTGTTCGCTACCGCAGGTCAGTTCTTATATGTATGTGTGTACATACAGCTTTAATTATGTCTACCTAACGGAGAGTTGTAATTAGTGCTTCGTTGAATATGCAAGTAACCACTTTCATTACTTTTGTTGACGAATGCACTGCGGGTGAGTTGCGATTGTTTAGTTAGAAGCGATCAACTAGATTTATTTACATCATTAAGGATCCCTGATGTAGGTATACTGGACGCATAAACTAACCTTTTTCTTGTTTGCTTTCTGGGATGCGCTCACCAAATAGTTTGCAGCACTTATTACTGATAGGAATAATTACTTGGAGAGTTCACGGGTTTAACTTTTTGGGCTGCGCTGTTAATTTAGAGTAGAGTTAATTAGAAATGGTCACTGTTGTTGATTTGTTCTTTTTTCCTCACCATTACAAGGCTGAAATTGAATTCACTTTTGGAAAAAAAAATTACTCTCTAATTTTTGGAATGCATTATGTACATAGGTGCACACCATACGACGCTCTTTGCATTCTCTTCGCCTTTTCTCTTCGCATTTTGCACTATTTCCCATCAAAACAGGTTGGAGAATGTTTGAGATTCTTGAACAGTTCCAACGTTTTTAAAGGCTTTGAGGAAATCTTTGAACTGTTTGAAAAGAGTTTTTAAGAGTTTTGGAGTCTTTGAAAAAATGTGCTTTTTTTACTCTTTTTACCTTTTAACTTCATTTAAATTACCTACTCGTTTTGAGCTTAAGCTTCGGAGAAGAAGAGAAGATTTTTATATCGTGTTTGTTTTAAAGATACGTAGTAGACGTTCGATTATTTTGCACATATGCACTTTATTTGGCGTCTTTTACTGCGCGAACCATGCAATTACGTGCCTTGATTGACGTAAGGGTAAATATTGCGCCACTCGTTGAGGAAACTTAATTTAATTACAAGTCAAGTATTTACTACGGCCGATGATTCTTCCCATTTATCTACCTAAAAACTCCAGGGCTTCAATGATCGCTATATGGACGTATATGTATGTATGTACATCGGTTCTAACTTTTAAACTGATAATGAGGCTCCGTCTCCAGTGCTTGTGGTCTTTACCTGGCCAGCTCCGATTCTAGAATTGTATGGAAATCACGTTTGACCGAGATTACTGCATACGATATAAGTGCCTTTATCTACGCCAAACGATTTTTTGACGCGTCAAATTGCTTTCTAAAAATAGCACTGTAAACATCAAGCGGACGAAAAACAAAACTGTTGAGGAAAATTGAATTGAATCCTACAATAATTGATTGCTCGCTCTTATTGTCCAACAAAAAAATACATTAAATGCTTTGATTTCAAATAGAAGTGCAAGTAAGGTACGCATCATTCGATTTGCTTTATCACCTCAGTAAACAAATCCTTGGTAATCGAAGATCCGAGATTGTAGAGGAGGAGCAGCCCAAAGTGGGATTTGAAAACCATTTATTAGCAAAATGAGTATCAAAAATCCTCCAAAAAATCAATAGGTGCCTATCTGAACATAAAAAAGTAATTTTATATTACCAATTTATACTTATCTTTTTTGAAAATGAGTTTTGAAAAGTGTTCTTTTGCTTATTGTGGGCATGAGTTACGGCGAACTTTTTTACAAAGCTTTATTATGAATTTTCTCAAATTTTTAAAATTGGTACCTAATTATGAATATTTGTACCTTTTTCAAAAGTGTGTAATTATGAATTTTTCCATCTTTCTCAAAAATTATGAATATTTTGTTTTGAATTTTTTATGCGTTTTGGATGCGCTTAGTATTTTTAGATGCGCTTTAGGTTAACTTGAGATTTTGAGATGCATCCTAACTAAGTTTGTGTGCCAACTCTTCCAATGTACAGAGTTCGAGTTATTCGGGTACGAACGGTATTATAAGGAGAAATTGATCATCTTCCGAATTGCGTGGGCGGGAGGAAAACAGCCACACCTCATAACTTGATTAATTAAGTGAAATTATTAAATTAATTTAGCTCTTATACGTTTCCTCTGCTCCGTTCATCTTTTCATCATTAAAGAGAGTAATCATGTTAAGCTAAATATTCCTTAAATGCAATCCATGCTATTCGCGTTTTTTCCTAAGCTCAAACCATTTTAAACGCCAGTTGCAAAGTCCATAATTTAAGCTGGTTTGTATTTAGGAAAATTATGTAATTATATCACGATTTTTATTCGTGAAAATTAAACTTATAGTGCTCGTACTCTCCTTCAACGACGTTACTCGGTTTTACACAAAACTTTTCCAGGTAGTAACTTGTTTAACCAGAAAAAGTAATTAAATCGGCTGTATGTATGTATATAGATGTACAAGTATTCGTCTTTCAATTTATTATAAGTTTAACCGCAGAATATAGTATCAAAAAAGCCTAACTGGGATATGAGCACCGGGAAAATAACTCATTTTGAGGTAGCTCGACCGTAGCTTGAGACGAGATACCTTGAGCTCACTTCGTACCCATTGACTCCCATTCATTTGAATGTATGTAGATCAATATTTGTCGTCATCAGAAATCCAAAAGGGAAAGGAAATGCAATATCCTTAGTAATTTGATTTAGATTCCAACTACTAATAAGCATCTTAAATATACAGGAAATTATTCTTTCTGTGATTAGTAGCCACGGAACTGAATAACTTTTACGTGGTATAATTTGAAATGTAATTATTAAGACCAGCAAGGAAGACAAGATAACGACGAAAATTTTACAGTATTAATTACATTACTTGGATCCAAATGGAATATAAAAAATTTGCGAAATGTAAAGCTTAGTATATCTTTAATTATATTTTCAGACTGCTTCTAAACAGTAACGTATCAATAGATTGAACAAAATTATGGAGTAGGACGAGCCGTAGCCCTTGTGTACACTGTAAAAACTGATGAATCTAAAACATAAAAAACCTACTTGTAATTCTATGTACATATTTAATATAAACCTGGAGGCAGATAAAATGCGTCTCAAGGTCATCTAAAATGCATCTCTCAGTCCAAGGTGCGTTTTTAATACGTTGTTACATAACGAACGAAAAAGAAGTTTAGAAAAACCGAAAAAAAAAATAAATGTTTTAAAAAATAAAAGCGAATTTTCAAAAATTACAAAATAACGATAATAAAGATTTTAAAAATGAACGCTTTGGAAAATGCGTAAAAATTTAAAACATAATGTTTAAAAAACCTTGAAAAGAAAACCAACATTTCAAAAAATGGTAAAAAATGAAAAATAGACGTTTTGAAAAATCGTAAAATGGGGAAAATAGACGTTCCAAAAACTTGTACAATAAAAAATTCGGAAGCCTTTAAAAATCATCAAAAGAACCAAAAGCTTTGAAAAACGTAAAAAATAAAAATAGATGTTTTGAAAAAGCGTAAAAAAGAGGCATCTAAAACTATTTGAATGTGCATAGAAAGCAAATCTGGCTGTCGAGTATGCGTTTTCCAGTGCGCGTTGCAACCACTCAGATGCACCAAACTGAACTCATAATTGTACTAAATAGGTATGTATGATTATTTTCTTGGCATTTCAGATGCATTATTTACTGTTTTAAGACTCAAGTTTTTGCTGTGTATCTGCTTATAATTCCACTTTCACTCGCCAGAACGATACTCCGGAAGCTACTGTTAATTTCCTGTTGTACCTTCCACACTTCCACCGCACCAGCAACCGTTTTGTTTGCATTAGCTTTTATCCTAGCATTTATTTATAGATTTACCTGTTCTGCGTGCTTGGCACTGAATTGGGAAAATCGGATTATATTGCTTGAACAAACGCAGATTCGTTACCTATCTTGATCGAGACAGTAAAGCTGACTTGGGAGTTTAAGTACTTCGTTTCCTTCCTGCCGTAAATAAGCTTGTAGCCTTCCAAGTCGCCAACGCCAGTTTTCTATTTTATACTGATGAACTGAAAATCGTGAGACTCGCTCTGTAAGTTTCTCTATGTCGTTGTTATTGTTAAAACAAGAGGGAAACCTACAACCCCACTGCTTTCAGAGTAATTTGAACTTATACATTCTTGCATATTATGTAGCTCAAATTACGTAAAAGAAAGTTATGGAAATCATTTAAGTTCCAAAACCAATTTTGAAACTTTATAATTATCAGAATTTCTACCCTGTAAAAGCTAAACAATCTTAAAACTAGATAAAACGCATTTGAGATGCCAAAAATTTTCTCGTATTTATTATGTATAACTTCAAACGCAATTAGGATGCAATTTAAGCGCATAACAAAATCATAACGCATTCAAAATTTGTCTTGGAGTGTGAAATCCGCTTTAAATGTACATGCGATGCGTTTTTGATAATGTCCAAAAGTTCAATTATGCATTTTTTTGACATATTTTAAAAAGTCTGGTTATGACTATTTTCACCTTTTAAAAAATGTATAAAAAATAATCCCACGTTTTAGAAAATGTGCACATTTGAATTTTCCCAGTTTTGAAAATGCACAAATTTGAATATTCCTTTTAAAAAAACTAAATATAATTCCTTTATGCGTAATAATATTTTCAAATTAAAGGAGCAAGGATGCTTTGAAATTACTTTATTTAATTCTGAACTTTCGGAGACACTTTGGCGTTATTTTTTCGGGATTCACAATGCTACAATGTTGTGATTTTCTTGCTTTTTTGAAAATTTAATTAATTTTCTACAATATCTAATAACTAATGTTGCATTATAATCATTATTATCATTATAACCAGAAATTAGTTATAACAAGATTATGCTACGTATACTGAGTCTTTTTAGGCTATCCTCGTTGGAGGACAGTGTCAAGTTTGTTTTGAATAAAGTTGTCTTTCTTACATATGTAGGAGTAGATTTTTCACTTTTTAGATACATCAGTTTTTATAATGTAGCTATTAAAAAGGCTCCAAAAATTAAGTTGAAGCAGAACCTTCAATTTGTGAACTTCAAACAACGCACCAATTTACTTATTTTTGATGTAATTAAAGATTCAGTATAATTATTACAACTTAATTCCCCTTGTTATGTTTACATTGAGTGACTAACAAATTCACTAAAATGGAAATAGTATGCTGCTTGGTTAGCAGAAATTCCAAATTAAATTGTATTTTGTATTACTGGTTGCATTACTATAGCGTTCGATAGAAATTGTTTTGTCGTATCCTGGGAAATATTTAATAGGAACTAGTTTTGGATTTGCTAATTTGTCTTCAAGTCTATGCTATTATACCTTTTGAATTTTGAACGTAAAGCTACAGTGCAGGTGCAAGTCTCCGTCACTAACCTTACTTCTGCCTATCTGTAATATCTTGATTTCCATCTTGGAACGCTTTGTAATAACAGTGCTAACCGAGAACACTCGGAACTCAATGTGTTTGCGTAGGTGTTAAATTCCAAGTGCAGTCGTCACTTGAATTGGTATTTGTACAAAGGAATCAGATTCATTTGCTCTCTTGTTCCAGTAACAACTCGTTTCACTTAAATTGCTGCAACAAATCAGTTATACATATGTACACATATGTATTTAAGATCTTAATCACCAGGCCAATAATAAACGAAAATTTGTAAAATCAAATAAAGTACTTCCTTGGAAACAGGAACGGTCGGAAGTATAAAGCAAAGTGCCTACTTCATTAAATTCTCTTTGTCGTTAGTCTAGCGTGCAATCAAAGCATCATGGCCAGAGAAAGCAACTACTCTAAATAATATACTCCTGCAGTGAAATCCGTGTAGTCACGCAGAGTGATAATTATTTCCTACATCAGGCTGCCGATCTGCACATAATTGTTATTGTTAGTATAAATACCTATACATGAAATGAAAATGAAATTGAACACAGGTAGGAATATATTATGTACTTTGCCCTAGTCGGATTGATGGTGGTGACAGCTTGCTTTTGCTTTGCTTGAATTCATTTCCGATAAAGCCATTTCAATGAAAGCTTTATCTCCGAATTCGGCGGCATTCAGGATAGACATTGTAAGCGTGACGACTGAAAAATTTAATCATTAGTTACCCGCTTGTATGTATGTTCATTGTTCATGAACCTTTTATTAGTCGTAAGCTCATAAGCGAGTCACTATAAAGGAAAAATCTGCAACAAAGCTACAAAATAAGGTCTGTTCGAAGAAAATTCCCATGAACAGAGCAATTGTTCCCACCAAGGAAAAACAGAAATATAAATAAAAAATGTCCAAAGGAGCACAATTGATTGCTTTTGCCGTAAAAGTACACTAAAAACTCAACATTCGTAACACATGAAAACATGCATGTAATACACAAAATATTCACTCGTCTATTTATTTCGTAAAATTATAAACAAATTAGGGATGGATCTTAAGTGCACTAAAACACATTAAGAATGTATTGTGGACTGCGAGAGGAATTTAAGATTCACTTTGGATTTTCAGATGCGCTTTAGGTAAAAAAATTTGGAATAAACATTTAGAAATGCGCCATTATCCCATTTTTATGTCTTCAAAGTTATGCAAATCGGAAATGCTGCAGATTTTTATAGGAGTGTAATTAGAAGGTTTTGCTTATTTTTAAAAAGTATAAATCGAGGAATAAACAGTTTTCAGAAATGTATCATTAACCCATTTTCAAAATTGTGTACATTGAAAATTATGCAGCTTTTCGATAAGGTGTAATAAGTGTTTTTACTGAATTATGTAAACGTGTATCGAGAGAAATTTGCAATTTGTTCAAAGGTGTACATTTCAAGGAACAAAATGGTTTAAAACTAACTTCAAGTAAAAGATTTTAGATTTTTAGTTACACTTTAGGTGAACTTGAGACGAGATGTATCCGAAATCCGAAGTGCGTTTATAATTATTATGAAGCGTGTGGGTTCTTGGTGTTCGAAATGTTCCAGTTTTTTACAGTGTACATCATGGAATCTAAAAACTATTTCAATACGTCTAGATGTGTAATAATTAAAATATGGACTTCTAGTTCTTTTAAATAAGAATACTACAACACAACAAACTACTAAAAAGAAGCTCTACTTTAATACAAATGAAGATGCTAGAGAATTTACCTAATCTTCATGGAATGTGAATCATTTTCTGCATTACTGCACAGCTCAATGCCTCCAGTGAAACATAAAGATGATCATTTTTGGCTTTTTATCCTGCCCATTTATGATCTTGACTTTTCAGACCGTCAATTCAATTTTGCATTTTCCCAACGTTTCTCTCATTCCAACCAACCTGGCGAAATGTTGCCTGCTGCTTAATATTGTGCAACTAAAGTTGTTCCTGACAAGGAATTCTAAAATCGCAGTCACATATAAATATCTGCATGCTCTTTGCACTACGGAACGAATATTAAATTTCTTCAAAGCTCTATTCATCTCTCCATCATATTTTAGCACACGCAAGGAAAGGAAAATCGACACTTAGCTTCCCAGAACCCTCCATCGGGAGTAGGATACGAATCATTACAAAGTTGTCTCCGACGATGGCACAGGAAACTAGATTGTATTAGTACAAGTATTTTTTTATTGCATACCATTGAAACTGCAGTGATACTGGGTATTTATAGACGTATGTACATACTAGGCTTGGTTTAGACGCTCAAATAGGATATGAATTTGAAAGAATAGAAACTAGAATTCAGAAACTAGGAATACCAAAGGAAATATTGATACTTTAACTGGCATAACTAAAAAATGCCACGTGCTCCCTCAGGGAATTTTAAAATAGCACTTTTTAGGTAGGTAGTTTAAGAGTTTTTCGAAGTGTGAGGAAATGGTAGTGGTAAATCATTAAAGATTCACAATGTGATATAATGCAACTTTGGCACGACTTAACAAGTGAACTTGCAAAAAGAGTAGACTTTGCAAAATACTGACAGAAAAGTGTATTGTATTGTATTGTATTGTATTGATTTATTCAGTTGTCAAAGTAAAACATCAAATTTAATTAATGGTTTCCA
>JAAXYX010000577.1:0-35219 GCA_036851915.1 Ptenothrix huangshanensis | reverse complement strand
ACGGCCGTCCTTATGCTGGTGCCAATAGTCCGGAATTGAGGCATACGCTCACGAGAGTGGCTACGTAATTATACGTGTATAAACTGCAAGCGTCAGTTTATTCTTTCACTCTCTCTCTCTCTTCTCTCCAACCTACGCGAGACTCAATGGAGCCCAAGTGAAGTGATAGAAATAGAATAAGGAACAACGTGCCGATTACGATTATTAACTTATTTCTTCTCTCTCCTCCAAACTTACAAAGGCTATGGACAGGGCATACGTAGTGTATGACAGAGGCAGTAAGGGAGAAATTGCTGCAATGACATAATAAAGCTAGAGCATGTGAAAAGTGAATTGTAGACACCGATGCCAATACGGACGCTGATTCAGTCACTTCTATGTTTAAAATAAAACACATGGATGTACATATGGAGAAGTTGTCTAAGGAAAGGACGGGGTAACTGTGTATTCGTATTTTGATTTGAAATTCGATTCTGTGAGAGTCAAGCAAAGCGCCTTGACATGACTTGACGTGACTTGACGTGACTTGATGTGACGTGACGTGATGCGATGTGACGTGACGTAAGAGTCGTAGATCATCAAATTCGAATTAACGCGGGTCTAGAGGTCATTGGTTCAGTTTAATAGAGCGCACGAGAGCATTGCTGTGACGCTGATTATTTCACGATCACCCTCACAATCACGATCAGGACGGTGATGATGATGGTATCGTGATGGTGTTCGAGATGACGGTGACGATGGAGAACGTGAAAATGAAAATCTTGGCGAAATCGTAATCGGGTAAGTGCCTTCTACCCATAAGGGAAAGAGGATCGACACTGGAAAAACGCAAGTCTTCTCGTGGGAGCGAGTTGGGAGTAGACACTTTCTCAATCCATTCTCGGCTCCTCTCATGACTTTTGATTGTCTTTCGTTCGAGTGTAAAGGGAGCAAGGTGTAGCTATGTGTTTTCGTGAAATCGTGAGTATGTAAATTATGCAGCAAGTTCAGTCGGTGGAAATGGGAAAATATGGAATCGCAATAGTTTGTGAGTATCTTTCAAATTTCTAATTTGAGCAGTTGTAGCTGTGGATGTGGAACAAGTGTTGGTTGTTTGCTGTTGGTTGTTGGCTAGTGGGCGGACGGGCATAAGTGCTTTTTTCGGTACGGAAAGCATAAATTTTGAAAAGGAAGCAAATAATTTATATCGCCATTCAAGGTAAGACAGTAGAACTCGCTCTTCCCATCTCCTTCTGTCTACATTTTTCTGAAGCTAAGCCATGCAAATGCAAATTGAGCTATCTCCTTCGACTTGCACCGTGAGCCACTGGGATGATCGAGAGACGCTTGGATTTGGAGAGCGTGGCTTTGGAGTTTTGGCTGGGAAGCTGGTGGAGGGCAGGACGTGAGAGGAAGAAAGGAGAGGAGAGGAAAGGGAAGGGAAGGACGTGGAAAGCCTCTTGTGGCGTTTTGCACCCTCCACCAAGACAATGGAAAAGACAAGGACAAGTCAAGGATATGTGTTTTGAGGGGCGGAATAAAATATAATAAGCGAAAGGAAGGGAAGAGTAGAGAGAATCTCAGTGTGTGTCTGTGCTGGTGTTTGTGTCTGACTGTGAAATATTAATACTCTCTCTCTCGCTCCATGCAGCTCCATTGTATTGGCATGGGTTATAAAATAAAACGTGGTGGTGTGGTATTGGTGACTGGTGACAGTAGTGGCAATCTTTTGCTTTTCTTTAGTTGTCATTGCACTAAATCCCATATTCTCATTCAAATTGGGCGAATGTGTCAGAGCAGTGTGCAGTGTGCGAGGCAACTGTGGCGAGCTATGGAAGCAAAGCCAAATGCATGCCACGCTGCTTTACGTTACGTACCCCATCACACATTCCCTCCTCCCTTCATCTTCTCTCGAGTCTCGGCGGATCTCTCTCCCTCCACTTCCACTTTCACTTCCACTTTCGCTTTTTTGTCATCCTCATTTTGAAGTTTGAAATGAAGACGTGGATGTCGTTGGGTTTTGACATCACTTTGACTCAACTTGTCATTCATATATTTTCTGTCCGTGTAATCATCTGGGCCAGAAGGAGAAGTGCAAGTAGAACTCGGTCGTCTGTCTGTTTGTGAGAACAGGTATGAGGACGCGGATCACTTACGTCTATGCAGAATGCCTGGGCTCGCTATGCATTCGAGACGTAGCTATGCAATAAAGTGTAGCTGTAGGGGTGAAGTGGAGGGAAAAAACAATGAGCCATATGACGGACCAGCCATACTTCCTGCTCCTCCAATTCTCTCTCCATAATCCTCTTTCTGACTCTGCTACGCGTCTACCTGTGCTCTTCCATCTGGCTTTTTATATGGCCCGAGTGAGGTATGGGCAGATATTATTATATTAGGTAGACAGTGGAGAGCAGACAGTAGACATTCGCCAGCTGCACAAGAATAAAGTTTAAGTTTGAGGGAACACGTAGTGGCATGGATGGGATGTGGATGCGTTCAAGCACGTCTACCGAAAGAGAAGCACACTGCAGTCATTCGTGCCATGAACTCATCTCTCCAATAATATACGTACCGAGGTACTTTCTCCACTTTCACTACTTTCTCCACGTCTTGGAATACCGGTGCCGGTACTTTTTCCTTTCCCCTCGCCATGCACCACGGAGGAGATGAGAGTGAGAGAGAGGAAGAGATGCTACACTTAGCAGAGCCGGAGCCAAAGCCAAAGTGAAGGCACACTAGTAACTCATAAGTTGATAAGTCCTTGCCATCCACTGCTATATATTATTGCTATATTTGCTATTATTCCTATATTTCTTCCATTCACGAGTACCAGCCAAGAGCTTCCACTTTTGTGAACACACGTAAAAGTAACTGGGAAAATTTGGGATTAGCCTCCCTGGCTTTTTGTCTTTGACTTTGCTTTAGCCCAGTTTAGCCTACGTTAGCACAGTATTATACCCTTCAGATGGTTTACTGTGGCCGTGCAAAGTGTAGTGTGGTGAACGCTGCTAGTTGCTCTAGTTTGAAATTCGAACGCGGTCTGGTCTGGCTTTCGCATGGCTTTCGCTTTGCCTTTTGACTCCGACTTTTGGCCTCGACTTTTGGCTTTCACCTCACCGCAAGTCACAACTTTTCCCTTTGCTTTTCATTTTCATTTCAAATACCTATCCCTCCCCATCTTTCTGTCTTTCTCTTTTTTCACCTGACACCAAGAAATCAACTTGTCTTCCCACACCGATCGTCAGTCCCAACTTCCAACCGCCAACAGACTCGTCTCCGTTCCTTCGCATGCAACACACACACATGGATCAACATACACGGTCCTTAGTCCGAAGTCAGCTTTATTATGCTTCCCTCACCAACGCCACAGCCAACGTTTCATTGCATTCCTGAGTCAACTGAGTCGCTTTCTCTTTCCCTTCCCTCCGCACGTCCTGACGTCCTTACCTTGACGCAATAACTCAATATATGTGACCAACTAACAGCTAAAAATACCTGTAACACCAACAAACTTGACTTTTTGACTGTTTGACTTTTGAATGAGTTTCATACTTTGACTTTACCTTTCTCCCATTTCGCCGTCCAACTTCCTTCTCACCTTCCTCTTCCTTCTTACCTTCCTCTTGTCTAATACCGAACTTTCCAAAGACAATGTCAAATTCAACGTGGTCATGACTATGCTACGGTTATGGCTGTAGCTGTAAACATGAGTCTCCTTCATGTTGGCATTGGCTGCATTGCTAGTTGATATTCCTACTGCGGAGTAGCGCTCACCTTGACTAATAAAATGTAGCTGATGAAGAGCCGACGGTGGAATGGAGTGATTGAGTATGGAGAAGTTGAAGCAATACCTGAAATTAATCTCCCTTTCGCTTCGCTATTGATTATTACAACTGACGACCCCGACCTTAACCACGACCACAATCTGTCACTCTTTGGCTTTGGCGAAGTTGCCGTACGAGTTTCACTTGGGTCGTTTACTTAATGGAGCTCTGTGCAAGTAGTGCAATTCAATTGGAAAGGGAACATTTGGTTTGGCGTTGGCGACAACCTCAGTTTTTAGTGGCTTTAGTTTGGTAGTTTTGTGAAACGCGCGTCAGTTTCTCACCGACACCGACATCCTCAGAATTATTACTGCGACTTTAATCACCAGCTAAATCGCCTCCCGCCCCTCCTTCCCCTCAACATGTCACACTCAATAAAATAATTCTAAACGGATTGGATTAACTTTTGGTGGATTGAGACTGGATGGAAATGGAGATGGAGATGTTTCATTGCGTAGTATGTACGTCGTGTCATGTGACCAATAATCCTGGTCTTTAGTGCCTGGTGGTCGAGGCGTTGGGAGTACATGGGCAGAGGATAAGGAGCTGAGTGAAGATGACTATGCGGACGAGGACGAGGGTTCTGTGGAGAGTCAAGAGTGTTTGGCTTGAAAGAGTTGGAGTAAATAGTCCTTGAGAAAATCTAGCAATCTACGGTGATTGATGAGTCCATCGGATTTTGGATTGAATTCCATTACAATGGACGTGAATGGGGAGCGGTTGGTGTTGCGGAGTTAAAGCCAGAGAATTTATCAAGTGGTACTGGTGTGAGTGGGAGCATGGGTCAGTCGGACGTATGTACATACACATGTAAGTGAGTCCAGCATGTGATAGCACACTCACTCGGCATAAATGTGGCTAAAAATAAAAAGATAATTTAATATTTTGATAGTGTTTTCTTTGGACTGTTGGGTTTGCCATTGCCATTGGTGTTTGCACTTGTGCCATTTCTGTTTGACAGAAATGTCCCGTGCTGGCATGAAATGTGTGTTTATGTGATGGTGATCCTTGAGGAAAATGTAGATGTGCTTTGCAACTTTAAACTTTTCTTTTGCTCGAGCTGAAAGTTGGCCAGTGTTATTGCTGCTGCTCCGCTACTGTTCACTCACAAGGCTAATAATATTCGTGAATGTTCGCAGGTAAATGAGATATCCGACAGACCCAGTGTAGCCCGCATGCACACATTGGTACTCGCTGCTCCGGGATTAGCTATAGAGACACAGTCGCTATACTCGCTCTCTGTTGATGCGGTGTACATGCATGCAAATGTTATCAAGTAGAACTAAGAGAGTTAGAGTTGAGCTCCCTAAATTTCCCAGTCGGCAACGACAAGGCAAGGCAGGGCAAAGCAACCACGAAATACACTGACTACTCACTGGTCTGGCAGTGGAGTTGAGTTCGGTGCAGTAGACTAAGGGAAGGACGTAAGAAGTGGAGTAGATGTGGAAGCGGCGGCTTGAAAAGCAAAGCGAGCATGAAAAACTTGCTACATATAAGTTTCTAGCAATTTTCTCCAAGTCTCACCTTTCAAACAGTAACAGTTTACGTTTGTTAAGCAAGCGGAGTGCGGAGGAGAGGGAGCGAGGAGAGAGTCGAGGTGAGCCGCGCCATGCCAAGCTAAGCCAGAGTGAAAAATGTGTGCTCGAGTGTATGTATATGATGAGGTAGTTGTGCGAGTTGTAGTTGCCTGCATTTCTACACAATCTACACGATCTACACAGTGTTGGTGTGCTCACAGCTACATAATGCCGTATTAGTTTGTGTGTCCAAATCGATATCCTGACCGTGTATAAGGATGACTGGCAGGGTATTTCCTAGGCTTTTTTCCGCTCTTTTCTCTCAAATACTCAAATCCAGTCGACCATGGCAGTATCTACAAGTACGAGAAGCTACACAGTCCTGTCTCAGTAACTTTCCACTTGCTCCTGCCTAGCCATGCTATTAGCACAAATACATCCTACAGGTATATTTGCACAGGTAGCCAAGGATGGATGGGTGTGAGAATTTGTACAAATGGGCCAGCATACATTTCCTATAGGCTTCCTTGACTTTGCTTTGGATGCATTTCAGACGCAGAGAGAGAGACAGACGGAGGGAGAGACTGCCGTGCATTGTGGAGGGTAGAGGCTGTGCTGTGGAGTCGGGAGAGGATGGGTGGGTTTTCTAATGTAGCGTAACGGAACGGAACATAATGTAACACAACACAAACTCCTGGCTTCCTACTTCCTACCATTTATCTGCCCCATAAAGTCCACCTACAGACGCTGCATAAGCTTCACGTCACTGCATAACGGAGATACTTTCCTAATTTCTTCCCTCTTACAAATTCACATGTAGCAATCCATCCTTCCATCCATCCATCTGCTCTCACGTTCCCCTGCATAGCGCTCTATACCTACCAGTCGCATATGTATAGCGCCAGCCTTGTTAGGCATTTCAGTTAGAAAGACCAGGACCCGAGTTTGCTTAGGTACTTGCGATTAGGCGTACTTGTACTTTACTTTAGCTTCGGTCGCCAAAGCCAAAGTCAACGCCAACTCGTTCTACGACTCTCAAGTCTATTTTGATTCCACTTTCTTTTCCCCTTCAATACGACTTGCACTTGGATTTCGATTTCCAGTTGGATTTGGATTTCGACTTGGAACTTTGAAGGTTTGAGCAGCGGGAAGTCGATTCCACTTACCATCATTTTTCCCGCACAGCCAAGCCACAGAGACAAGTAGAGGACAGGGACAAGATATTAACTCACTTGGCAGCCTGGACTTGAGGTCATCGTGAACGTGAACAAGAAGCACTTGGCTTTTCATAGCGACCATTCCATGGGCAATGCAAACACAAATGCCAATCCAAATATGCAGCTTAGGAGTTCAAGTGGACACATTGAAAGGAAAGCAATGAATGAATGAGATCAATGAGTATGAGTTACGGCTGGACTCGGCCCGACCCCCCGTCTCCCACCCACTACAAAAGCGCTCAATGTAAAAAATGATGCAATTTGTCTGTGTCGCCTCGTATCTGCTTCCCATTCCATAATTCTACAACTCTCCACTTGCTCGCTCGCTCCATGAGACAGCTTCTGTGTCTCATCCACATCCAGTTACCGATCCCTAATCCCTCGCCATTCCACGCTTCCCCAGTCCCTGCATATTGTTGCAACTGGAATCTGGTCTGCTCGTGTGTTCCGTTCCACTGCTCATGGACAGGGGTTAATTGAATTAGGTGTGTCGAGCAAGTTTGACATGGAAGGGAAGTGATGCGGACTCAGAGTGCATGCTTGTGCATAGTCCAGTGTTAATTAACTTTCCCTACTAACAGTGGTTATTGAATTTGATTTTAATTTCGATTTTCCACTCTCAATTTGGTTTAATCTCGGCAGTCATATGACTGCGAGTAGGCGTCGAGTGGGAATAGGTGTTGTGATGTTCTGTTTCTCTTTCAGACCAGATTTGCTCTCGAGTCAAAGTCAAAGGAGAAAGTTTGAGGAGAGGAGATTCGCGTCGGGACTTGGAGTTGGATTCCGAGTCGGAGTTGGTGGACGGAGATAATAAATAGGAGTCACAGAGGGAATTAGGAAAGTAATTATAAGTGTGGTCCAGTGGTCTGGTTTGGTCTGATGTGGTGCACTGTGGTGAGGTCTTTGGCGTGGCAGTCAGAACAAGTTGGAATCAAAGCAGAGTTGCTTTTGTGAGTTTATTAGGCGAAATGTCCAAATCTCCTTCACATGCCGATAGCGAAGGCAGGCCAGGTCAAAGCTTTGTAGATTACCGTACAATACACAACACAATGAAGTAGAGTGGCGGTATCTCATTTCCCTTGTATTTAGGCGCAGTTCATTCGCGTTCAAGTCGTCCAGGGTATTCGCCCATTTCCATTTCCATCTCTGTCCACCGCCTTTGAGCTAATCTGTCGGTTGGGGCATGTAGAGTCAAACACAAGTATTAAAAATGCGCTTATTTTCCACATTGGTTTCTACGAGTCCTCTACTTTAATATTCCACTCAGCAGACGCAGCGACGCCCTTTCCTTGCAGTGCATTCCATTGGTTTTTTCTTGGTTGGAGAAAGACGAAGAAATGTGATAAGTGCCAGTGAGGCACCACGTGGTGTGGGTAGTGTAGTGGAGAGCCCATCGAGCGTAGAACAAGAACATGTTGTAGGAAATGCGAGCGAAGGTATTTGTGAATGCTGTCATGTAATTTTAAATGGTTTCGACCACATGGATTTGTAAATGCGAGGGATTGGCATTGGTGACTGTGACTGGGCTGTTTGTGTTTGCACTTGTGATTGTGCAGTGGAGGATGGATGGGGATGTGGAAGTGAATGGAGCTCGTTTGTGACAGAATGAATGACTGAGTGACGGTATGGGTATAAATTGTATAAAAGACAGGAGAGGCGAGCAGACGGTGGACTCGGACGTGGAGTCAATGATTATTATGGTCACGTCACACAGGCACACGGGGAAAGTGGGAAAGAGAAAGGGACGGAGAAAGAGCACCATGCCGTGAGTCAAAGGGAAAGGAAAGGAAACTCAAATCACTTCCTATATCAAAACCAAATGACGTGTCTGCCCAATGAAAGTGCCGATCGTGTGTGTGTCTCCCTCCCTCACTTTCTCCCAACACGACACCAACACCAAAAACAAACCAACAACAGCAACCTTCTCGTCTACATAGTGAGGCTGCAGCCGTGGTCAAATATTTCATGACCACGTGAAGGTCCGAGCCCATGCTAATAGCTTCATTCCCTCTTTTTTCCTTTCCCTCACACTTGCTCCTCCAGCTTCCATTCAATTCCGATTCCAATTCCAATTTCAACTGATGAATGTGTGTGCCTCAAGTGAAAGCTTTGGGGCTGCTGCTGTTCTAAATACAAACGCACACAAGTACTTTCGAGCTGGCTTAATAAGCTTCATTCAAATTCAGATCCAAAAGGTAGGTGCTGTCCAAGCCAACCCAATCCAGGCCAATCCATCCATCCATCCATCGTCCAATGCTTGCTACTTTTACTTTTGCATTTTTGATATTGCTTTGACTTTTATCGCTACATACGTAGATTGTACGCCGTGAGTTTTTGAAAGCAAACGCAGACTTTCCCCATGCTTTCTCCCTACTTTCTCTTTTATGAACAAGTGAATGGAGAGAAACAATGGAGCGACGGTTGAGGTGCAAGTGGAAAGAGAAGGCTAGTACGACTCCGACTCCGACTGCGACTCCGATTGCCATTATGTAGGAGTAGGAAGAATGTCGTGCAGGTGAAAGTATCACAAAAGTTTTGCATGCCTGTGTCATTAATTGAGTGGCATTAAAACATTGTCTTCATAAAAATAGCAATAGGATAATTGTGATTGTGATAACTGTAATCAGCAGAATCATTTACAAGAATTGACCTGTAAAATTTGATGTAGTGAGTATAAAATGTAACCACTGTAAACGCGTTGTTTCCTTCACGCTCACGTGGTTCCTTTCTCCGAATTCAAAGGGAGGTTTTAATTGGGTATTAAATTTATATCTTAATTGACGTTGTTAGTCTGCTTTACTGTGCTTTCGACTTTCGCGTAGCATGACATAGCTCCTGGCCCCAACTCCACAGTCTGTAATAGCACACAGCCCCGATACCGGCTTCCTTTTCCCGTTTACCATTTGCCTTTTATAGCATTAGATTGGGAGGGAGCTGCGCTCAAACAAAGGGATAATTATGCACAGGTACGTGAACAGAGGTGCTTTAAAAAAGTGAAAGAGAGAAAGTGATGCCGGAAGGAAATGTAAAGGTCTTAAAATGGTTGTGTAAGAAAATTTAATCCTTCTTTGCCTTTGCACTACTAGGAGATATGGCGGGAGTAGTGAGAGAAGGAGCAGAAGGGAAGCGAAGAGAAATGAGCTCGAGTCTCGTGGCTGTGTGGCTGTCGGAGTGAATGGTTCAAGGAGAGAATAAGGGAACGAGGGAATAGGGATTGCTCTGCACTTTTGATTGACGTCAAGAAAAGAAATGATGGCTCGTTCCTTCTCCTTCCTTTCCCTTTGCTTTGTCAGCTGGCTGTGGAGTGTGAGGCTCTGTGAGAATGGAGAGTACTGTGTGCGGAGAGGAAGAGGGGAGAAGCATATTTTTCTTGCCTTGTAATTTTTTCAGCTCTCATGGCATCGCTTCCTTCTCCCTGTGATGCATGCAGTCATCTGTGGTGATGGTTTTGATTCTTTCCAGTCAATACAATCGGCCCACCCATGTCATCCATATGTACATCCAACCAGCCATTTCGCCATTCTCCCATTCACCAATTTCCCTTATTATTACCATTACATTTATGTACCTTCTCCTCTGCGTTGAGAATGTCGGTGTGCCGTGCCATTACTATCAGACTTCAGACACAAGTCTTACAACCACAAGCACAACTCAACCGCAACCAGCAACACTAACGTAGGAGCGGAGAATTCTATCAATCATTAAAGTTGCTTTCAACTCCGATCCCTCGTTCCCCTTTCTTCTCTACCTGCAAAGTACGCCCTACCTGAGCACCCTCATCTTGAGCAGGGCTGGGCTGACTGCGACTGAGATTGACTCTGACTAATAATACCTCATTCATACTTCACCGTCATGCTGCAGTCAACTTGTGATTTCACGATTCATTTTTAAATATTACCTCCAAGTATAGTCAACCGACCATGAATTATATTTTTCAATTTAAATTCTCCCTCTCTATTTGAGTTGCTTAAAATGTCGAGTGGACTCCTGTCGTACGTTTATTGTTTGCTGGTGGCTTAGGTAGCAATATTAATTAATGACAAACTACCAGTACTTGCGATCGGGAATTGATAAGCCGGTAGAGCATGACATGGAATGGTCATTGTGAGTAATTTGTAGACGGTGCACTTGAGGGTGTTTGAAGGAGCATTGCGCTTTGTTGTACATTGGGAGGAGTGCCGGTGATTGTGATAGTTTTGACGGTTGACAAATGCCTGTCGTTGTCGTTTTGCTTGTCGCTTTAGTTGCAGTGTAGGTTGGGTAATGAATTAAATGCGACATTAGTAGCCACATTTTAAATCCTGGTTTCCCTTCTCAAAACATACGTGTTTGTCGTTGTGGCTTGTGTGTTCAATTGAGCATTGTGTGGAGCCAGCGTAGACGGCGAGGGAATTACACGAGAACATCTGTGTGTGAGCACACACATCCAGACACTGGGTGGAGGAGAAGACAAGGCACAAAGGGAATTATGGTCTGGACAAATATTTTCCTATGCTGGACATAGGGCATAGCGCTGGATTGGAAGCACAGGCCCTTCAAGTTTAAATGACCGACTGCCTATTACACCGTGTGTATGGTTTGGGTGGTAGAGAGTGACGGTGGCGGTAGGAATGGCATGGCAGTGGCCACATTCAGCTTAAAGTCCTTGGACGCAGAGTACAGTCTTTTGGTTTGGTTTAAACGTACTTGAAAACAAAGTTGAGGACTGGAAACTGGAGCAAGGAGTATGTACGAGTGTAGGTGCATACGTGTGGGTACACATGGCAGAGATACAGATACGTACCTACGTCGGCAATTTGTTCACTTTCTATTGATTTTACTTGGCAAAAAAGCAACTGACGGAGTGAGCACGCATGGATCAGTCCTCTTTACGCCGTACGTGTTTCTAAAACTATCCGCACTCTGTCCTATACTCCCTATACCTATACCTCGATGCATGTAGCGAGCCTTGAGAAAATAAGTCAGAGCAGAGGAAGTAAGAGGCAATAGTGTTTGAGTATTTGATGGTGATGGGAAGTTGGTGTTGGATTTGGAGGCGAATGAAAAATCGAAATGGAATTATTATTATTATGTCGATAATTTCCTACAAGAGAATTTCCCCCCATATTTTTCAAATTGCTACTTCACACCACAACCAGAGCCAGAAGTGGGACAGCAGCAGAACTAGAACCAGAGCCTGCAGTAGACCCACTTGAGTTAGAATCCAGTTTGAGCCAGCTCAGTAGTTTCAACTGACCGGTCCAATTTGCTATAAATGTAGACTGCGAGTGGCGATGAGATGAAGGAAATGAAGAGGTATGTGAAAGGTGGTGGGTATACTTGTTTTAGCTTGTGATATTTGCGACTTGGTTTGGCTTGGTGTGTCTGTGCGAAGGGCAGAAGGCGAGGAAAAATGATTGCAGGGAGAGTTAGTGTGTGAGTGGTTGGTTACAATTTGAAAAGTACACGTATTACTTTACATTGCATGACATTATTGCCCAGTCATTATACATGCGGAGGTGTATTTATTGGTTGGGTGGGATTTATACGTGGTTGGTGGTTGGTGTTGGGGATGGCCGTGGCATATTGCACAGCTCGGGTGGCATTAGTTTACGTATGTACACATCCCACTGGGTTCCCCTCACGTTCATAATCATAAAAGAGAGTGTTCCTGCAGCCGGATATATGTCTCTATATCTACGTGCATACGGCGAGAGGGATAAGGTCCGTGAGTTAGTGAGTCAAGTGAAGCCTGAAAACAATGGATCTGTAGGAATGTCCATTGGAATTTCTCTCCTTACTCGCGTCGGCCGTCCAAGAAGATTGTACTGCCGTCCAAAGTCGATTATACCTACAACACCCATAAGACATTCTATGCGTAGAGACAGACATATAAAACGGTCAGTGGTTACCACTGCCTCGCCAAACCAAGCCACGCCATGCTTTGCTCCGCTCCGCCAGGGAACACTGAAAGGACGTATTTTTAAAGGACGTAAGTTTCAAAGTTGTTTTCCTTCTTGCTTTCACTCCCTTACCATCAAAGTCAATAAAAGCAAGTAGTTTTGCCTTGACATCACCGCCGAGTGCCATAGCAAATACACGAAATACACTTGCATTGCATTGCCACTCCGCTCTGTTTGGAGAAAGCCATTGCCATTCTGATCTGGGAATCATCTCCTCTCCATTCCTAATGCTCATGCAAACAAGTCGTATTCTCGCGTCGATATTCAAGTAGACACTCGCGACCAAGTCCAAGCCATGGAAATACAAGCTCCGATCCAGTTCCAGCACCTTACACAATTCCGCATATGTATCGCTGCAGACTTGTGTGTAAAGAAGAGAAAGAGAAGAGAGAGAGAGAAGCTATTAGAATTGAATGATTCAGTGTTGAGTTGACTCTGAATGTAAACGGAAGGCGGGCAAGGACAGTTGTACTTGCAATTGGGCTTGTAGCTGTTGGTTTTGTTTCCGTCGCCGAGACTGTTGCTGTTTCTGTTTCTCTTGCTATCGCTCTTTTATGTGTATCAGTGTCCATGTATGCGATGTAAGGGGAGAGGGACATGCTCCTTCTATCTCAATTCCAAACACAATCTCCACCATACTCACACACTTTTCACTCATTGCCAACTAAAGCCAAGTCCAAGTGCAAGTGTAGTGCTGGCATGGGAAGTACACACAAGTTGGCGTATTTGTTTTTTGCTCTGTATGTAGTTTGTAATAAAACCTTTATGGAATAGATTCTGCCCAGTTTGCATGCAGGAAATATTTCCGACAACCTCATCAAACTTTATGTACAGACGATTTTCTCTTTTTTCTCCTAGCTTTGCTTTACATCGCATTCCTTTCCTTTCCTGTGACTCGGAGTCAGTATCATACTGTATGCATATACCTAGGTCCACATAGGTATATGGTCGCCGGTTGGAGATACTAGGACAGGAAAAGGACAGGAGGATGTGGATGACCGTGGCTATGGCTATGGCACGACTACGGCAATCGCAATGACTATCACTTTGGCTTCAACTTCCAATCTTCCACTTTGCTCTTTATTTCCAGCAGATATTCTGCATTCAGTATTAGGTTCCATGCAAAGAGTCCTCTGCACAAAATTTTCTCTTCACGTACAATTTCAATCTTGCTTTGTTTTTTTGCTCCCTCTTTATCCATCAGCCGCTCACATCATCCCATGCTCTTTAGGCAAAGAGTAAAGTACTAAAAGACTAAATGGTAAATAGTAGAAGAGTCTTATGAGGAATAATTGTGTACGTGCACATATCCTCTTACGCTCGTTATTATTCCTTCTCATTTTTCATTCGATTCGTCTCTTCCTAGCAATTCTTCCGTCCGCCAAATCTCTCATATCTCGTCGAATCGTGTCTTCTTACGTTGCTGTATTATAGCTATAGCAACTGCGTGGATACATTTACACAATACAATACAAAGAGCAATGTGAGTGAAAGTAGTTAGAAATTTACGTGTATCCAAAACACAAATATGTAGTCGATGCATCTCTTGATTCTCGACGGATAATATGTGCTTGTTTTGGAATTGGCGATGACGATGCGGATTCTAAGTAGTGTCTTTGAACATTTATCCCAATTACAAAGTGACAGTCTCTCCATACGGTCTTCCCCTGCCTCGCTCCTTTCACTTTTCCTTTTGTTTTCAGCAACCAGGTACCATCCTTATTTTTACCATCAGTTTTTCTTCGTTAAACAAATTACTCTTTGATAGGATCGACTTACAATGCAAGGCATGGTCTTGGCTGGTAACTACCGTAAAACTTTTATGAAGAGAGCAGGCCCCTAAAGGTAGCCTGCCTCTTTGTTTAGCCGGGTCAAATCCTTTGCTTAAGCATTGTGATGGCCAGGGAGAAAAGTCAATATTTACAATGATAGCTGGAGCTCTTATTCGAATTTTGACGGTATACTAGTGTCTGATTTAGGCGTGGGAGTGTAGGAGCAAGGATAGCTATAGTTCCTTGTCCTTACGTATGTAGTATGTAGAGTAAGCATGGAAAGCGAGGACATGGAATTGCAATCGAAATCCAAATCCGAATGGAAATGCGAATTGAAAGGACGGAGAGGAAAGGAAAGGACGTGAGTGAGACGCGAATGGTGAGGAAGTAAAAATGTAAAGATATGAATGACGTCAATCATGCTCGTGTTGAAACTTGTATTTCTATTTTCTATTTTGTATAATGTTCAGCTGCTCAAATGCTCACCTTCCCCTTTACTAATATTTATTTATTTTCTACAACTCTTGTTTTCCTTTTCCCATTTTCTCGTTTGCTGCCCCAGTGCAAGGCTATCAAAGGGAATTCGGATTCGGATTGCATTCTTTGCCTACTCGTTGCAAAGTCGCTCCACTAGCCTCCCATGCCCTTTTCCCGTGTACTAAACGTGTAGATAGACAGAGGAGGGAAACACACGCCACATACCCCATGCGAGTATAGCTAATAAATATAATTATATAAATACAGAGTTGAAACCAAACTAGGGCTCCAGTTATGTACAAAGTTGTTTCCTTTTTCCGGACCAGACCAGACCAGCAGCAGCAGAGGAAACATGAAACAAATCCAAAAACAAAACCAATGGCAATGGCCAAGCGAGGAGAAGCCTTACCCTGCGAAACCGTTCCCGTTCCGCGATACGATACAAGACATGGCCCTAACTACGAACGAATATACTTGCAATAATATTTACTTTTATTTTCCTTATCGTGCATTGCATCGTCCGTATGTATGTAATGTAGTAGATGGTCTTTTTGGCAAAAGACAAAAAACAAAGATAAATTGCAATCCTAAAAATACATGAGCAAATTTTTCACTCCCTTCCAGCTCTCTCCCTTGTGATGGAATTGTGAATCGTGTATTTTTTGCCTGGGCTGTTTCAGTTAGTCCATGTATTTAATGTCAAGCGATGACATATCACGTCATGCAGAATGAGATAAATAATCATAAATATACGCTAAGCATAAATTCATCTTAGAGCATTTTATTCTCTATAATTTATCAAGCCATTTGTGCAGTAGCAGAGTAACTGATTTTGCTGCTTCAGTTTTTGCAATGATGAAACGAGAACCGGCGGCTGTGCTCGCGGAGAGAGAAGAAGCAGACGTAGACGCGAAAGGGTTGCTTCGGCAGCCACTGTCGCTCCATTGTTTCAACGCGTTTCTATTTCAAGCTCGCTTTCTGTCCATGTCCTGGCTTATGCTTTGCTTTGATTTTTGAGACAGGAAGGGAGAGTGTGAGTGGGAAGAGGGGATAAGGAGGAAGTAGGCCAGGAAATGCAAACTAAATGAATTTTGTGCAGAGCAAAAAGCAGAGAGGGGAAGCGAATGCTTATTGTTAGCAACTACATAAGGCTAAGCAACGGTTTGGGGCTTGGTTGTGACTTTTGCCGGCCTTAGCAAGGAAAAGTCGAACAAGAACCGAAAGTATTCTCCGTACAGTCGTTCGAATTTCCTTTCAGTTGTACATTTCATTTCATTTCGCTCATTTCATTTGAATTTGATTCCGTTTCGTTTTAGTTGATCTAAATTTCGCTCGCATTCTTAATGGAAACTATTCGGGTGTTTCTGTGTTTCGGTATGTCGGTATTTGAGCGTTCCAGAGTTTCCTTTCCGTACCTTCGTAATAATCTTAATGCTCTGGTTCAGTTAGCTCCCGGCTTCATTAGACAAGCCGAGCTGAGCAATTGTAATGTGTGTCAAAATCTATTGCCTACATTAGTTCTCACAGCTAAAATCTCCACGGTTCACTTCGCCCAGCGTTGCACTGCATCGCGATGCACGAGAGCTGGGCCGAGAAAAATGCGCCGACTTCTGTGTAATGTCGTAATGTGTAATCTGTAAATCGTTATTTTTAATATCCTCGCTGCACGCAGTGTAGTGATCACAAGAGTTTCGCCGTTCCACATTCTCCATTCAGATGCCGAATGTTTTATTTCGTCCACACTGGAAACTTTTCCCTCAAACCTCGTTCCTCTTTCATTTCCCTTTCCACTAGACTTCTGGCTTTTCTTAGCTTGAAACTGTTTCTTTTTAACTTGCAATAAATTTACAGTTACAGTCAACATTTAAAATTGCAAACACATACAGAGAAGTAGCGTGGAAGGAAAACAAAGTTTCCAAGCCAATGTTGATGGGTGTGTTGTAGGCCGTGTGGCTACACATGCACGCTCGGGAACAGCGGAGTGATTTAATTTTTTCTTTTGTATGCACCACAGAAACTCAATACATCTTCCACTTGCACGATGATTTACTCACACTTTCCACCAGCAAGAGTTCAACTGTTAAAGGATCGCATGCCACCACATAACACGCTTTGCCATTGGAATTGGAAATATTTCCTTTAGTTTGTGATTTAAAGTAGCTACGTATGTATCAGTTCATTTCGATGCGAGGAAGGGAAGAGAGGAGGCATCATGCAAGATGGGCTATCTAATTATTATTATGATTATTATATACATTTGATGCAGCCATTTAGAGTCCCTGACTGGAAATTTATTCAATGGTGACATTGGCGAGAGTAAATGAGAAAGTGGAACTGCGATTGTTAGCCGTGAGTGATAAAATGGTGACATTTAGTATTTACACGAGTCTTAGCAACAGCACCAGGCCGAGAGTAAGGTGGTGTGCGATTAATTATTTTATTACGGAGAATAAAAGCAAATTATGTAAGTCTAAATGTTGAATACACTCTTGGTTTGGGTTGACAGAAAAGCATTTCAATTCATTTACACCAAAGCAGAAAGCAATAAATGCTAGGTTAACCTTTCACACCAGCACCGCACCTTACCACACCAACCGGCTGGGAGAAAGTTGAACTGGTTGGGACAGGGAAAAGTTTGCGAGAAAACCCTTTCCTCTAATAATATATTCAACGCAGAACAGCCAAGCAAGTCTTTAGCTCAATTTTACGGGCACAGAGTCACAGTCACAGCCGCAGAGGGAAAGAATGAGAGAGAGAAGTCAGTCAGTCCAGTTACCGTAATAGTCAACTGTGGTATGGTGTGCTGTCACATTGATATACATACGTATGAGCTTTCTCCATATAATTCTGCTGGTTGTGGTGACCGTGGTAGAAACTTCCAACTGTGTGAAAGTAATCGTAAAGTTTTCCACGTAGGTACCTATCTGTAGTGTGCAATTATCTGTGGAGAAAGCAGGAAGTGAAATAACCCTCGGATCCTAATCTCAGCTGTCTTTAGTTTCTTCTTGATTTTCTTAATCTTCGTCTTTCCTTTCCCTTGCTTGGCTTTACTTGGCTGCGTTCCTACTTCCGACTTCCCTTTGGCTCCGCTCTTACTGAATGTAAGGAAATTGCGAAATTTACATAACAATGCCATATCGGTTCTGATAGTGAGGAGGAAATATTTGGAATTTCAAACGCGCACAAAGATATTTCAAGAATGAAGGCGTACATTTAGTGAGTGGGTGGAGAGGTCAATCAAATCCTGAGCAAGCTACATATGGCCCGTTCTTGCAGCCGTAGTAGCTCTAAAAATCAGAGGAGCAAAGAGGGCAGAATGAGCATGGAAATTAAAGATACGAAACGAGACAAAGATAGCGACATTCAATGGGATTTACGACATTCTAAATTCTAAATTGCAATTATAAGGTTGGTGCAGGAAGGAAGGGGAAGGGGCATCCGAAAAAAGTATGAGGATTTCTTCCTGGCTTATCGTTAGAAGTGTTTTAAGACGAGTTTTATTTATTTAGAAAAAAAGGAAGCACCATGCCAACCTACAGACACAGTTTTATAGGAGTACACCACCGCTTGCTGCGATGACTAGAAGGCAGAGTACATTGTGGTGAAAGTCTGCAGTGAAAGCAGTGAAGGAGCAGTAAAACAGTAAAGAAAGAAATTTAATAGACAATATTAGGTTGGATGATGGGAAAGAAGGTGAAAGTAATGTCTCTACTTGGCTAGCTATATTTCTCCTAGTATGCTCAACATGTATGTGTAGACTTGGATAAAGGAGAAAGAAAAGGTTGTGTGGAGATGTTTCTAGTAGGCTGGAGAAAAGTGTAATTTTCTAAACAAGGTTTTCACAATAAATAGACAATGTGTGTGGGGATTATTACGAGATACATAAGTTGAAGTGGAAGTGCAGCTTGAGACAGGGAGAGGAAGAACGGGAGGATAACTGGTGGCGGTATAGTGATCTCTCGGTTGGCCGGTCGGGAGAAGATGGTTAGATCAAAACGAGAAATCAGTGTAATGTTTTCCGTGTAATTTATATTTTTGATAAGAGTATTATTATTGGTAGAAATGTTACAAATGTATCCATATGTATCCGCAGTAAAGCTGAAGGAAAGGGTGAAAACTCAGCAAATGGGAGAGAGAGAGAAGAAGAAAGGACAGAGCTGGTACACATGTGAATGTGTGGTATCTGTGCTGGGCGTGTAACTCAAGTG
Source organism: Ptenothrix huangshanensis (assembly GCA_036851915.1). NCBI lineage: Eukaryota > Metazoa > Arthropoda > Collembola > Symphypleona > Dicyrtomidae > Ptenothrix > Ptenothrix huangshanensis. Next base: position 16,283 of record JAAXYX010000577.1, on the reverse strand, counting down.
AGCGAAAGTTGTGTGGATGTAGCTCTATGTGTACTCTCGTCCTTTTTTTGGCTGGCAGTGGCAGGAATGAGGAGAGAGAAAGCATGTAATGGTAGGTATGTATGGCGAAACTATTGCATCGCATTACATTAGACTAGATTGCACTAGTCTTTCATTTAAAACTCAACTACATTTATTTGCCCTGTACATTGACTACGACTCCACCACTGCACTACCATTTGCTACTTTCCCAGCGCGAAAGTCACTGAGTGAGAAAATGTACACAAAATGTAAATAGAAAAGTGTTCACGTACATGGGAAAAATGAGAGAGAGGGAGAAAGTAAGTGTTGTACACTAGTAAAAATGTGAAAGTACCTACACCTACCCACTTAAGTACAGCCATCCGTAGCTATGCACTGGGCATGTAAGTATGTTCACATGGAACACGGAGTAAATGGAGTATGGAGAGGAGGTGACTGCGGAAATTATAAAATATTCAATATTGCCTCATGTACGCTCCTCGTTTATACCCGACTCATATGCCTCGGAATTTTACAAGCGAAGCTCGCTTTCGTTTACATAGACACGGACACGGACATGGACACAGACGTGAGTGTAGACAGCACATGTACATCCAGCTCCGTGCATAGCTCCTTTGCATTTGTGAGAGTTCGGAGTGAGTGAGAGCGAAAGAAGAGAAAGCGAGTGAGAGGGAGAAAGCAAAAAACTAGCATTTTCACGCTTTGCCAAGCTTCGTTTCACTTTCACCTCAGTGGGCGAAAAAAAGAGCTGTGCGATTTCATTGTGCCGTTCCCGTACTGTCGTATGACATTCTATGATATGAATGCATTCCATGTCTCGACTTGAAGTTGACAGCTTCCACATTTGATACAGCCATTACATCACACATCACCCATCGATATCCATAACGCTCCCACTGCACTAAGTCAGCTCAACAACAACCCCTACCCACATTTATCTACTCTTTCTCACTCTCACTCTCTCCCCTTTTCTTTCCCTTGTCCGTCTCCAAGCAAGCTGTACATACAGTGTGCATTTGCATGAGGAGTAGTACCGTTTGGACGTGTAGCTGCATACCATTACATTTGCTCTGTGCTCAAAATTTGATTTGACTTTTGGGCTGTTTTACTGCTGCCTCATTAGTTTTGCCTTTTTGGCGGTTCATATGAGACTATCCTTCACACTTTTATTTCCGCATCTTTAACATCTCCTGTTTCAGTCATGGATCAAGTTTAATTTCAAATTTACACATTATCGTCAACATGCACCTAGAACACACAAGGTTTCTGTCTGTGTTTTCTAATAATCACATTAACCGTCTGGTTTTCATCCCACTTTTTTATTATAGTTACCATATTTTTTTACTCCTTGGTATATGTTATAGCTATGCGGGCAAATACTTTGGATAGATGTAGAGTCTGTTTTGAGCAGAGATGAGAGGATGGTAGCTTCCTCCAAACTTTATTTCCGAGCCTGTATGATTACAGATGCTACGAGGGTACATACGCAGCTTTCACCTTCATTTATTTTACTTTCTCCTCAAACAAATCCAATTTGGACTGTCAATATGTATTACGTCCTACAAAGCTACACGTGTAATTTCTAACTTACTCCAATAAAAAGTAGAACACAATATTATCCGGCAGAATGGAACGGAAGGGGGAAAGCTGTTTTTTCTCTCGTAGACTTGCTAGCTAGCACTTGTTTCTCGCTGCTGGTGTTGCCTTAGCGCAGTAGCCAAGATAGCATTAGGGCCGGAGCAGTTTCTCTTATCGAGCTGTTGGAAAGAGAACTTGGGTTAGAAGCTTGGCTTAAGGTTGAAAATTATCCAAAGCTTTTTAGTCGGTGTAATTGGGTTCGTTTTAAAATTTTGGATTTGAATTTGCCGAGAATTCCAAGGAGTTGAGATTGAGGCTGAGAGAAAATAAAAGGAAATGGATAAAAAAACATGCTGGCTAAGGATAAGTTAAGAAAGTAAGAAAGAGGTAAGGCAGGAGACGGAGGAGGAGGAGGAGGAAGAGAAAGCGGGAGAAAAAGTTGAGATGCATGATATAAAATGGAATGGATGAGAGATAGAGAATCATGCATAAATAATGTACTCTTGAATTCTTTTTTCTATATATTCCCATTGCCTTGCCATTTTGAAGTTGGAGAGGACGACAAGCATTGCCTTGTCTTGCCTTGTCTTGTACTCCCTTACTTTTGCTTTGCTTTACTTTACTTTTCTCTGCTCTGCCCATAAGAAATGGTTACAATTTCCCCCTTCGTCTCGGCATCATTTTTCAAAAATCTTCATCGGTTTAATGTGGAATACTTTGCATAGGTGAACATACATAGGCGCATAAGCTATTATATGCAGGCATGTGACTGCATTTTTCTGTATTTGCACAAAATATAATATTATTATTACGCGGAGGTAGGAGATACGTATAAATACAAGGGTGTAACGAGATATGGTATGATACTCACGTTCGAAAATGCTCCATATATTTTCGGGTGGAAAAGTGGCAACTTTATCCTAGTTTCTTTCCAGTTCTGGTTTTGCAGTAACAGTTTCCAGGAACTGAAAGAGAGAGAGAGAGAGAGAAAGGGCCAAACCGAGGCAGGGCAGAGAAAGTACAGTTTACAAGAGAGGAGAACAGAGAAGAACAGATGATATAAGTATATACGGGAGCGAGAGTATGATAAATTGCTTCTGGTTTGAGCCTTGACTACATTCTCCTCAAACCAGAACAGAACTTGTGTTATGTTACGTGTAATGTAGTGCAATACACAATAAAATTCTTATATCATCTGTCCAGACATATACTTCCTGACTCACACTCATACCTTGCTCCACTCCATGCTTCCCTTCTCTGTATACCGCCTTTCTCCTTGCTCCTCTGTGGCTCCCGTTCTGGCTTTGGTTCTGGCTTTGAATCCAAGACTACTTCTCCACCCAAAGGCTCCATGAAAAATAAGAAATAAGAATTTTAATTTATACTTTACTTTTACGATAAAATCTTAACTGCTGTGTGGAGTGACATTATCGTTGGGAATTTTGAAGTTATGCCAGTGAAAGTAAAATGAAAATGGGAAAGTGCTAGTAGTGGGTATTGCTGTGATGTTGCCATTCCTATTGCGATTGCTCTTGGGTGGGACTTGAATCGGTGGTAGATACACGAGTGCCTACTCTGTCCCGTCCCATCCTATCTAAATGTGTCCTTGTAAAATATGCGTTAGCTAGTCACATTAGAATATGAAAAGAAAATTAATAACTTGGAATAGGGATGGAAGTAAAAGTGAAAGTAGAAAGTCGAGTCGAAGTGTTGTGTGAGTGAGTGCAAGTGTATCGCATTATGATAAATTTCAATGTAATAAATACGTGTGTGTGAACTAGGCATGTATGAGCCCAGCCTTGTGACTTGAGACGTGATAGGCGCATGCATAGCTACCTAGACACATGTATTCACTTGAACTACAGCAAGTCAAATTTGAATATTTATGACCGCCGTGCACACTCTTGTAGAAGAGAAAAGAAACAGGAAAAATCACCATTAATAACAAGTTGAGTTTCATATCGACTGATTTCGTACCGCGAGGACTATTACCAAGAGTGGGTGCGGAGTGGATGTAGGTACATTATGTAATCACACACATTATGCACGGTGTCGAACATGGAAAGCACACAAGACAACGTGCACGATAAGACAATATTTAATATTCGGAAACATTATGACGCGTATATCAGAATGGGAATCAGAACAAGACCACCGAGCGTGGCTTTGTACAGTCTCCCTTGTTTGTCTTACCATTTCTCCACACACACAGCGCGTAATGCACCGTAGTTGCTTTTGAATTTTGGATATGAAAATTTGAATCTGAATTTTAGTACCTTGTTAATTTTAATTCAAGATTAATGAGGAATGGATCGCGGAACCACAGACTTGCCTCGTGCTTATAATGGTTCATGTTCCATGTAAACTTACCTTGTTTATAGAGACACAGGTACAAATGGCGAGGAGTACACGCATTCAGAAAAACATGCACAGGTAGAATTCTTTGGCTGCGGAAGGCGAAGAGGCTTAGGATTAGACGGGAAGAGTTGGAAATGGAGAGGTTTGGAATTTCCAACGAGTGAATAGAGCGCGGTCTGATCTTACATATTTACATATTCCGAAGTGCTTTGCTTTGGTTTCTGCTTTTCACCTCACAACTCTTCAAACTTGGATATTTATGTGCTGATTATACACCGTGGCTTACTTTTCCCTCCTTCCCTTTCTTTCTTGTGTATTGTTGTACTTGTAGGTACTTGTATCGCGGCTGTGTGGAAACATGTCGCCGCAGTACAAGCACGAGCACCATTACCGTATATTACTCAGTGGTCCTTGACTCCCCGGCAATGTGGTCCTTGCTCCAGTCACTAATCTCCGGTTGCTATTTAGACGAGCATTTTAATTGGTGAAGCGACTGTTTAAATGAAAGGAAAGTTTTAAAGACAAATAAATCTGTAGATTGCAAATTGAGTGGAGATGCTATTCACTATTCATTGGAAGCAAAACCTTTAGGATATTATGACGTATGATCTACAGTCGCTGCTCCATTCAAAGGAACAAAGAGAGAGAGCACTTTGACGGCATTTGCAATGAGCGTCAGAAGTAAAACCGGATCCAGAGCATGTGGCTTGGCTGAAGACAGGATGCCGTATGTATAATTGATACTAGAAAAGTCTATGGGACATAAATAATTTGAGTGCCGGAAAGTATTTCATAATTTAGTCTGTAGTCGGACTTGAGTATTTCTGAGGTTGAGGATGAGAGCTGTGCGTGGTTGTGTGGGCTACGGTGGAATGGGGTTAGCTAATGGGTCAAATACCGTATGTTTGCACTGGTGTGTGGCTGGTTGGTGGGTGGTGCGGAGACTGGTTGTTGTTTCGATGTGGAGCAATGATGATGCTCTGGTTCGGTTTGGTTAGGTTGGGGTGGGACGGTGGCAGCGCTGATGCTGAGTAAGTCAACTTATCATTGACTAAACTAACTCCCTTTTTGTGGGCCTAGAAGGTGGTTTCCGGTGCCAAGAGAGCATACATTATGTACATGCCTCATGTGATTTCACTTTTATATTCACAAGCTTTTACTTGACTTCAATCTAACTCACATCACTCCCAGCATCATGCCAGCTCAAGCCCAGTAGGCTCCCCTTCAACGAGTCCTTATATACCAGAACCAAAACTTGGTTAGGCTCTTCAGGGCACAATTCGCTACGTGCAGTGCCATGGGTATAGCTATAGCTGTATGTAGGAGAAGGCAGGTAATAGATGCTTGCACAATACGACGTTCATTATGGAGACTCTTTTCTCCCTTACCTCCTCGCCTTTCTACTCCTCTAGCTCGCCTTCATAGTTTCATAGTTTACTAGTCACTGTATAAACGATGGGAGCTTGTGTTTTAAAATATTTATTCAAAGTTTATTTTAAACTCCCCGCCTCCCCACTTCGTATCTGGTTTACGTTCGCATCGCATTTCTTTGTGTTGTGGTGCTGTGCTGTGGCGTGGTGTGGTGTGGCATTCTGGGCTGGCTGTGAGTTACTCACGCTCTATTCCCCCAGCAATACCTATAATGGCTATGCAATAAGAAACAAGGAAGCAGGTTAAGTAGAATTTATACGCGACACACTACACCCCCATACAAGTTTATAGGTCATTCCATAAGATACATTTTAGCATGTGCCTCCATAGTCCTGTCTTGAATTGTCTCGTAAACCATTGTGAGATGCAGAATCCGCCACAGGCAATCATCTTTTGGGCAGTTACATCATATGTACCCAGTACCAACCATCTTACTCCAGCCGCTCCTGCACATTATGCACCGTCGACCCCACTTCCCACCACCCCCTCGCTCTCTCTCTCATGCTTAGACTTCATTTTAAGTAAGCTGTTGTAACCATAGCGTGTAGTTTGTAGATTGTCCTGTGAACGAGACAGAAGATATTCCAAGAACAAGAATAAGGCAGGAGTCTGAGGCTGCGTCTGGTTTTATACCTAATTTATAGTTTTATAGGGCACAGAGGTACTTTTACTTCTACTCCTCAGTCTCTTCCACTCCTTACCATGCATTTTCACTAATTTTATTCTGTTTACTTTTCGCAATTGAGAATGCAAATTCAAACTGGAACCTTCTCTCTCTCTGCATCTCCCTCCATTCAACTCAAACCAAAAGCCTGCCCAACGACCAAAGCAAAGGACAAATGAGGGCAGGAAAAACAAAAGATTCTTATGCAAGAATATGCATGGATGTTTGAATGTGCATTTGCAAATTCATGGAAGGTACTTATGACGGTACACTGGGCTTGGAGAAGAAGACTGTGTGTGTACGTATATAATTGCTTTTGGACTGTGTTAGTTGTCCATGCCGTCGGCTTGGATTGTGGCTGTGGTGCTGGTACTGATTCGTTTGAGCAAAAAAACGACAATTTTCTGGTCGCAATCCGGCGTAATGTAGTTTGACAGGTTGAATTTGAATTTAAGCGTTAAATCAGGTCTAAAGCCATGTCATGCCACAAGTTGTTATGACCTCCGCCAGTAATAGCACATTTGATAGAAAAACATAATGTAGAACATATGCCGAGTCATTACCGACCACCACGACCAACCACTAGCACACAACACACAATCTCGTTGTTGTTGCCTTTTTCCTTTTAAACTGACATACTAACGAACTAACACTAACTCGTATGGACAATCAACTCTCACATCTAATGCCAATGTCACACACTAGATCCTTTTGCCTCCATTCCTACGCTACGAATACTTACCTACCTAGCCTCTGCTCCGCTCTCCCTATTTCCATTTTGATAACCAGGCAGGCGATATATGAAGTAAATGTGAAACTGCATTGTGCTCAAGTCACGTAAAAATCTCAATCTAAACCCACAGCACAACCAGCAGCATTATATACCGTATTATATTTACACTTTCCACTTTGTACTTGGTATTAAATTTACATTCTCTGCTCAACATATAGATGACTATATCAAATTGTAAAATGGTTTCCACAAGAGTGTGCATATCCAAGTAGTCAGACGGAAATGCCTATAGACGGCAGTGTACTTTGCTGTAGCTATAGTGTTTACATAGAGCATTGTAGGACCAGATGCAGTTGCTGATAACGTGAAATAATCACATGCTTCACATGTCTACATGTAAACCAAAAGACATTAGAGTGCGTGAAGGGGATTTTGTAAGCAATCGTGGTAGAGCACCACACCACAAAGTTTACCTTGAGCTTTACCACCAACAGCTACAGCTACAACAACTCGTGCAAACACAAACAACTGAACGAGACTACATCCAACATGTCTACACGATATTTCATACAGACGTGGATAGGATGTGGACAGATAGCACTGATACAATAGGCACAAGGATGGATGTGGATGTGCGAGTGGATCCTGGGTAGGTGTATTAAAATGAGCAGGTATTTCTTCACTATGAATACAGAGTTGCAGTTTCTTGCATTTCCATGACGCTCCTTTCTTTACATGTTGAGAACTAGGGAAATATAGAGCTTTTCGCAAGACACTCTCTGCATTAAAATGTAACCACGTTGAGGGAGAAAAAGACCATGTCATTTATTTACAAATGTTCAGGTTTTTGCTTTCCTGCCGAAGCCCTCCTCAAACCCAAGCTGAAACCAAGTCGATGTCGAAGAGAGAAAAAAATATGTGGCAAATGATGCCACTCACGCATCTCTCTCGCCTTGTCTACACGTAGCTCTCATTGTCATTCATTCCTCACTGGAGTCTATCACAAGGAACAAATACACAAACAGGATAGCTACTTTCTCCATACCTTTACCTACTCACTGCATAATACCCACATCAACGTACACTGCCATCTTTATCCCATATCATAGCCTCTTTTCTACTTGTAGCCGTAGATCGTAGTCCATAGTCATTGGAGCAACTCGGCGTCTCCATCAAGCAGTGGAAAACGGAAAAACGTCTAAGATTCTGCATGGGAATGCGAAGGAACCCGGCCACCGCACACTTTTGCAACAACACAAATTCAATCCAGATCATTACATGCTTACTGATACAAAACCCATTATGTAGATATGACCGAGTGAGTTGAGTTGCCCATTGCCGGTTGCTGCTGCTAGTTGAGCACGGCAACTGTACCGTAACCTAATCCAACGAACGCCCTTGAGTGGAGTTGAGTTGAGTTGAGTAGAATCGAGTCCATTTTCCATTTCCATTCCAGCACAACTTTCTTAGCTGGACCAGACCAGACCAGGCTCGGCAATAGCACCGGACGGCTTAACCACTGGTTTCAGCAATCTGCTTCTATTATCACCCAAAAATCACAGTAATTTCCAATGACTTTTCCAATTTATATCTACGGATTTAACCGCACCGAGACCGACTTACCTGCTGCGTTCGTTTGTAATCAGGAGTAGCCATGCCGTAGTTTAGGAGTGGAGCAGGGGTGGCGGAATACCAAGGCAAACTGCACCTCTATATAGGTCATTGGATACAGAGCATATATCCCCATAAGAGCGTCTGTGCTTCTAGTAAATCACTGGTCCTGAGCATATTGTTGCTCAATCATATTCTTAAAAGGAGCTATCAATAATACGGCATATGTATGGCGTGGTGTTTGATATCAAAATCAAATCCGAATCCACCGTGTAGACCTACGTGTAATTATTTACCGCGTTTTATTATGCAGAGAATGAAGCAAGCGACAAGGTAGAAGAATAAACTAAGGAACGATAAACAGCTAAATGCTACGATGATGTACATGTGTGCATGTATATGAGGAGAGAAATGAGAGAAAGGAGCGTTGGTGTTGGTTTTCCCTTTGCTTCGCCGTGTGCCAATGATATGCGTCTAGCAGCCGCTGTGGATGTAGGTAGTGGGCTGATGGCTAGATTGTAGATAGGTTAAATTATTAGGAAAAATAAGGGAGGAAAAGTTTCTCCGTATAGTAATAATGTGTTGTTGCCGTAAAGTTGCTTTTAAACTTTTTACGATCCCATTACTCTGCATTATTTAAACAAGAGTTCCTACAAATTCCTTACACACACAAACAGTAAGAGCAGAAGCAATGCAACGCGATGTAATGCAATGGCAGGAGAAAGGGCAATAGCGGCTAAAACAGAATATCTAATAGTAGCACTTTTACTTGTTCCTTATTGCACACGGCCTATAGGAGAGGCAGGTAGGCAGTTGCCAATATTATTCACGTAGGGGTGACTTGCCCCGCTATGCCTTCCACTACACCTTCCTACCTATCTAATTCCAACTGTATGGCATGGCAAAAATGATTGCATCTTAAAACATATACAACGCTGTATCATTCTTAAATATTTAATCTTTCTCAAGGTTTCAGTTTTTTCTGCCTCCACACCGTCCACAGAGTACAAACTCGGCTACCTACGGCTAACCTACATATCCCCGATCCCAATCCGTTCCTTCACCTTCTCCTCACCCCTAAAATTCTCGCACTCACGTATCATACCGAACACAAATTTCCCTTTTGCGTTTTCCTTGGAAATCGAGACTGGCGACGGGAAAAGAAAGGAAAGTACAAGTAACATGAGCTGGAACAAGAAGGGGAACGTTCCTCCACAAGTTTTCATTAACATAGCCCCTTTTCAGATCGGGTTAATTTTTAATTAGCAAGTCCAAGTGGACGTGTAGTACTGTTTGTAGCATGGATTGCACTGATGTGGCGACGGCTGTGTGTGTGAGTACTTGGAGGTACACGGGGCTAATATAATTATGAAGGCGTCATACTGACTTGCACTTCAATTTTACTTTGACTTTTTGTGTGCCAAGCAGGGTGAGGGAAGGCAGCTGCGTTTTGCATTTTGATTTGGTAGAAAAAAGCTGGGCAGGGAAGGATAGTGGAGTGAGTGGAGATGTAGGCAGTTGTGGAGGAGAGATTGCAGAGTTGGTTTAGTAGTGTGACGTGGTTCTGTTTTGCAAAGCCCTACATTAAATAAAATAGAACTGGATTACTGGATTAGTTTGTTTGGAGGATGTTTCATTGGGATGAAATGGCAGGGCATTGTGGGTGGGATGAGGATGAGACAAACATAATGAAGGAAAAAAGTGGAATGGAGTTCAAGTCGGAGACGGAGTAGGAATTCAAGTCGGAGTCGGTGTCAGTGTTGGAGGAGACGGAGACGTGGACGGGAGAGTGGAGTGGAGTGGAGACGGAGAGACATATGGGCTATTTATTGGTCTGTCAATACTTTTGACACTGATGCACCGGCTCCTCTTTCTCTTCTCTCGCCTCCATATGTACTTGTATCCTTGCACTCGTCTACCCTTGGCCAAGTCCTTTATTTATTCTTGACACGAGAACATTTGCTCTCAGTCGACATGTTAAAGCTTCGCTGATTCCGATGCTTGTATACAACCACTCCGACCCACCTACCTACCTACCCACATAATTATGTATTATATATGGGGCGGGTATAGATACACACCGGCAAAAAAGATGTATGGTTCCATGCTGTAAATTTGACCCCTTTTTTCTATTTTATCCATCCAATGCGGCCCTCAAAAGAAACGAGGGAAAGAGCGAGAGAGAGAGAGAGGGAGAATAAATTGACTCTGTTACCGTTACCGCATATCTCTCATACCACACCGTCTGTCTCTACATGTTGTTGGTGAAACAGCCAAAACATCGAAAACACTGCAAATCGTCAACCACTATATCTATTTTCATAGGGATGCTCCGAGTGAAGAGCAGACGATAGAATAGAACGCTAAACGCTGTTGCGTTTTCTTCCTCTTTTCCCTTTTCTCCTCTCGTTTTCGGCTCCAATTCCCAATTTCCTTCGCCCAGCTATGCACAAGTCAAGCCGAAGAAAGCAAAGCAAGGCTTACCTCTAAAGAGTAGACATGTTTTGTCCGTGGATGAATAGTGCCGTGTTAAGATAAACGGCATTCAGCTATATCCCTAAGAGCAGTCCTAGTGCCTACTGACTTTGAATGAATATAGGTAGGTGGGTAATACTAAGCGTACCTACATGAGTCACGAGTTACCGAGTAAGCGAAAAATGTGCATTGGAAATATTTGGAAATGTTCTTTACTTACATGCTCTTCTTTGTTCTTTTTCATTTTACAGACATTTTGCGTGATCTCGAAGAAGTACGGCAAGCACTACATCTACAGATTTTCCGCCACAAGATCCTTGTTTATATTCGGTCCATTAAATCCTATCAGGAAGCTGGCAACCAGAATTATTTCAAACCAACTGTTTGATATATTCATTATATTAGTTATTTTATGTAATTGTGTCACATTAGCTTTGATTACGAATTTTGAGATTGACACCACCGGCGTGATGTATAAAGATCTAGATATCGACCGAATAACAAATATAATGGAGTAAGTTCAGTTCCCTTTCCAATTACAAAAACTATTTCCATTTACCAACCGATGTACTTATCGAAAGCATGTCAGGCTCATGTTCTAATCACTCATTACCAATTACAATCACGTACTTGATGACATTTCACATTTCACGGCAAAACTGACAATGAGTAATTAGACAGCAACAATTTCAATCGTCGAGCACTAAAGTACAACTGTCCGTGTAGTAAAAATAAAACAAGAAAGGGAGCTATGACTTTGAATGGCAGTAAACACAAATGGAGTTACTCAAACCCTCTTTATAGGGCGTAAAAATAAAGACAGAGACAAATTAGGGGACTTTTAGGACTTTACCCTCCTTTTCTCAGCCCAGAATAAATACCTAGGTACGTAGTATGAATAGGTAAATATAATACCACTATCCTCAATTTTTTTTTATTCTCAAACTTATGTAATTGGCATTTCGCGCTTTGAATTTAGTTAATACTAGCAAGTGCCCGTAGCCACAAGAAAATTCAAGGCGGGAATCTCGTGCATGCATACAATCGTGTCGTGTGAGGCAAAGAAGCTAACGTTCGTATTATAATTGAGTTGGTTCATTGGTCCCCTTCCTTCTTTTCTCTTATTATTTTTAACTCTGACCTAATCTTGCCACATTAAATTACCATTTGCTCCAAAACTGTTAGTCCAAGTGATTTATTTACTCCGAGAAACTCTTTTGGAGGCAACGTTGAAAGTTTTTAATTTAATTTACAAATGGAGAGGGCTGACTCCGCTCCCGTTTGGGAAACATAGTCGATCGTTTGTTTTGTATTTATTTTGATGGTTGAAATTGAATTTCGAGTTGCAGTTGCAGGTCACAGGTTGAATAGCTATAATAGTTGTGCCCAACACTCTTTGCTGCGTGATACTAATTGTAATGTGACTGTAATACTTAATGACTATGATTTGGACTTGTAGCACAAGTATTTTCAATTTTGTTTTTTCGATTCTATCAAAGTTAATGGTTAATGGTTGTGTTTCGTGCAGGTACGTGTTTTTGGCAATTTATACAATAGAAATGATTCTAAAAGTAATTGCCAAAGGATTCATCATTAATAAATTCTCGTATTTGAGGAACTCTTGGAATTTGCTTGATTTTGTCGTTGTCGTTTCCGCCTACGTCACTATCATCGTCAGTGATGTTTTCAAATCCAATGCCAATAAGTTAGATCTCGACTTTCTTCGTACTTTCCGTGTTTTACGTGCAATTAAGACCATTTCTATTTTACCTGGTAAGTCATTTCTTTCATTTATCCAAGTATGTCATCCCATTCCCAATTATCTTCCCAAACTCAAGACTCTAGTTAGTTTTGTTGATGAAAATGCAAAAGTTACAATCTAATTTCACGTTTCACTAGTTGCTGATTTCAGGGTTGTAGTTTTCCAACTTTGAATTTTGATAAAGTTTGGTAAATAGTTCGTCAACTTTTGCATCTTCATCGAGTGACGAAGATTTCGCTACTCTTTTCTCGTTTGTGCAATTCTTAAAATCCATAATGCAATATGAAACAGTGTTTTGGTTGTAAGTAGGGGCGTACCTGGGACTGAATTTCTGGGAGTGTTGTATAATTTTAAAAGATATATTTTCAAATTCCCACTTCTTTAAGTCTAATTCTCGGTATCCGGAATATTGGCCGCTGAACTTTGCCACCGCACACATTGGCCGCCGAACGAATTAGCCGCCGGACATAATGGCCGCCGAACCAATTGACCGTCAAACAAATTAGCCATCACCATAGGCCGTATGTATATAATCAGCGTAAAATAAGCAGTTTTGTTTGACGGCCAATTTGTCCGGAGGCCAATATTCTGGGTTTCCTAATTTTCAGGTGATTTTATGAAAAAGGTATATTTTCCCCATTAACACTTTTTTCAAAAGTCATTTTTCTTTACCGTTTAATACTTTTTTAAAAGTATTATTCTTCCATCTAACACTTTTTGAAAAGGTCTATTTTTAAGTTAAAACTTCTGAACAGGGTGTAATTTTCCTTAGTTACCTATTAAAAAGGAAGCCCGAAAAAGAGTAAGCAGCTACTTACAACTGCACTGAGAAGTTTTGAAAGTGTCTAATTTCGCCAATTAACACGTTTTGAGAAGGTCCAGTTTTGCCAATTAATGATTTTTAAAAAAAGTCTAATCTTTCTAAAATACGGGGGAGGCTTCATTACCCAAGCATCCACCCCAGGTACGCCCCTGACGAACCTCGGCAATTTTTTTTCCCTGACCGTGTCTACAGTGAACATTCAGTCAACTACAGCATGCATTGTTACAAATACAAAATTGTATTACTCACAGCAAAATTTATCAAATTCTTGGAAGCTATGAATAACTTTGTGGCTTATTGAGCATAATTTTCTGAATTTTGCTTTTAAATAAAATTGTCAAGGTTTGCATCCTCAACGACGGGATTATGTATGATGTAAGACTTGTAGTTTTGTAGTGGGGAGAATTTGTTGATGAATAATACGGTTATTGCTGTGTTTAGGTTTAAGGATGATGATTAACGCGTTATTGAGTTCTGTGGTACAACTGCTGGAGGTTATGGCACTCACGATGTTCTGCCTCATGATATTTGCTCTGCTAGCCCTGGAGCTTTTCATGGGAAGACTGAAACAAAAGTGTGTCATGGTCAAAAATGGTGTTTTTCACAAACACAAAGTGGAAATGGGTGAAACAGATAGTACTACCTTAGGTGCCATATCACCGCAAGATCCCAACGCGAACAGGGATTGGTTCAAGTAAGAATCTAATTAATTCACTCTTCCACTTAATTATCTCTAAGTTCATTATTCTATTATCTGTTGCAATCGTCTCCGTGCTGCAGTGGCTCCATGATTTACGATCCTAAGCAAAAATAATTAATTTGTCTGGAAATGTTCCCCCGCAGGCGCTTTTCAGTTGCTGTACACTTTCCCACCATTTCTCTCAAAGGTACTCAGATTGTTTATTGCGAAAGCAATTCGCCGCAATACGTCTACCTACGCTACGCCGAAGTACCTGTAAGGTAGTGTAGTGTGTTGAGGACATCAGAGGCGGTACATTGACACTAGTTTTATTCGGTCGTTGGGCTCTCGATGCAAATCGGAAATTGCGTCTTTATGTCATTGAGAATGGAGGGAAAGGTGCGGATGCTAACAGTAAGAATCATTAAGTAGCTACATAAAGAGTAATAATAGACAAGAATGAAATGTGGGTGAGGTGATGATGATAGTAGTGCCCGTAGTAGGACAGTCAAGTTGGTGAAATGGCATATTCACCTGTCACAATTAGATACGCGTGTATTACAGGGCACCCGTTAGAAATGTGCGCACACGCCATATTAATTGACCCAAGGATCGCATTCTCCAACGCTTGCTATTAACTATCTCTGGAGAATGGCAATCTACATGGGTAAATAAGGAAATTACTGCGTTTGCTTACAAACGGGCTTGTATTGAATTAATAGAGTTGCTACGCGTGTTAGTGTACCCTTGCCTGTCCTAGGAATCTGAATACAAATTTATTCATTATATCCCAAGACCGAATATTTTCCATTTGTAAGGACTACACTGCACTAGGTCCAAGTCCAGTCTGTAGTCAACGAGTATTTTAGCGGCATATTTTATTCTGCTACATTTCGCCTACAGGTGAAACGAGTCAAGTACAGATGAAACTAAAATAGCCCGAAATTATTTTTTGTACTTTTCAATTTATATTTCAATTATACTATACGGTTAATAGATTAGTTATTTCAATTATACAATATGGTTAATAGATTAGTTGCCTACAAGTCTTCGTTGTAATTTCTAATTCTTTCAATTCCATTATGTCCGTATCGGTGGACTGCGCGGAGATAAATCGTTGCCTCTGTTTGTAAGTCTTGGCGTCATTGCAGCGGAGAATTTGCAATTTGCATACCCCCGAGGTTTCTCTGTGAAATGAATGTGATCATTAAATTGTTTGGTGTATTATGGCTGGGCTCATTAGTTGGGTGAGTAACAGTGATAATTGGATGTTAAGAAAGGATGGTTACCCGAAGGACGAATTTGTGCCTTGTGGAAATGAAACGTTGAGCAGGTAATCAGTACTTCAGTCTTCTCTCTTGTCATACTCTTCTTTCACTCCCTAGTTTCCACTTCTCTCTTCTAGCTTTTCGCTTTTGTGTATGTCCTTTCCCGCCTTCCCTACCGGACGCTTGTGGACTGCTTAATAAGAGGTGAGATGCATGAAATAGAATGCCGTTGGTTAAGTCTTCTACTTGCGTTTCCAGCGTCACTTCTTTTTCCGATGCCACCATCCTGCTGGATATGAGCTGTTTGCTACGTCTGTGACGGTGCTGACGTGGACGTTGACGTATTCTTCCCGCTGAATCTTTCAGCACTGCTCTTTAATTTTTAAGCACTTCTAATTAGGTAGGTGTATCAGGTCCTGCAAAGGTATCCCCATCAAAAGAATCCACGCCAACTTTGAGGTTGGCGTAGAATTTCCTTCGTCTGTCCCTTTTCAAGCAACTTCTCTAAAGTGCAAAATAGACTCCTGTGAAACCTAAAACATCCTGCTTACTCACTGCTGCAAAAAGTGCACCACCTTCTACCTACCAAGTTACCAACATGTTTTAAACAGTTTATTAAATGTCCTAAATGTTACTTCATGATTCAGTGCTTCATTATCATTTGATCTAAATAATTAATTAATTTCCGTTTGCTGCATATGCAGTTCCCCTCACTTACTTGGTTAGGTTTCTTAGTACATTTGCTTGGCGTCATACAGACGTACCGTATTTATTCTTATAGAGCCCCCCGGGCTCTAATTTTTCAAACGCTTTAGACCCGGGCTGAATTAGAGACCCGTGTTGTATTAGGGGCTGGGGCTCTACCCATTTAATCACATGT